>KZ451969.1:6002335-6032700 GCA_002786265.1 Apostasia shenzhenica | reverse complement strand
GCCCAAACGATCTCCAAAGCTGGACCGCTCAGGAAGTGATGGAGAAATTCCAGTTGCACATAATGATCATAGCTTTGATAATGAGAGAGCAATTCTTGTACATTAAAAATCTCCGTTAATTCTATACAAGGCAAGGAAAGAGAAAGATTGTTATGTTGATACTTACTTTCTGACTTCCCTAGGACAAGCTTACAAGTTCTACAAACCATCCATTATAAAAGTGCTTTGCATCTAAAGAGGACTGTTTGGCATCGGCTGACTTAAAAGACTATTGCTAGATGCGTTTTTGATAGTTGCATACCTTTTAATGCTCTCAATCTGCTTTTGCACAAAAAGCCAATTGATGCCATTGCTGCTATTAGGTCCGGAGATATGACTGCACTTCATATTATAGGATGAGAGTCAATCCTTTTTAAAGGATTGCAAGGAAGGAATGTAGCTTCTGTTGAATCTTATAGAAATCATTGGGAAAAAACAGGGTGCACAGTGATGGCATGATGATGGACCGAATCAAAAGTGGGACATTGATAACTTATTTAGTTTATTGTCCTCGCTGATGTACATTTATTAAATCTGTGGATGTCATTCATATTGTAAATATAAAGATGCAACTACTTTAATGCGTAATTATATATTTTGCCAAAAGTAGTTGGAGTGGCATTGCGTGCCAACTTGCCAATTGATCGTATTCATTTTCGGACTGATAAATGCAGTCCATGATGTAACAACAAAGGCGGATGAGTTACTATTGCATGGTAAATTCAGCAATATCCTATGTTATCCCATAGGCAGCCACACTGTATAGAATGTTAATTTTTGGTTTCCATGCGCACAGCAATTTTAATGCAGCAGCACACTGACTCTCGCAAAAAATGCTCAAAAGTAACACTGTTATCTATAATCATATATTCCTATTATCTGGTTAAAGGAAAGTCAGCTGGAGGGAAATGTACGTCCCGGAGCAACTCGCTTGGCAACAACTTTTCTATTACTTTGAAAAAGTGTATGTGATCATAAACATGAATTTGCAAGCATTGGGTAACAAGTAGTATTATATGTGATCAAATTGGCTACGATCAAATTAAAAGGTAAAGGAAGCTCGCAGTGATTATTTTGTAGATAGAGTGATTTCTGGACTGATTGCTTGATAATGGTCATCAATTACTGGCGCCTTAATCGGTTGTTGCGTATTGTTGATGCTAATGAAAAAACCGTCCACTTGGATATGTCTCTATGTTGGAATGTATATGGTGCTAGAAAGGACAATCAAAAAAAAAAAATTTTAGAAAATGTGAAGAGGTTGTATAGGCCATACCACCACCATTTATTAAACAGAGATGGGGATGCCGATCGATCGCTTCGGCCAAGGCCATTCTACCTTCTGCAGCTTATTTTTTGATTAGATCCATGCTATTTCAATTAATTGATCCGGAAAATTATTGTCATAAAGCCAGAATTATGGCAAGGTTTTGGTTGATCTTGATTTGGAAAAAAGATATTTGTGAGTAAAACCTCAAACAACTATGAATGAGGTTAGGATTTATCGTGATCGTTTAGAAAGTTTTAACAAGCCCTTAGCTCTTAATATGTTAAGAGGATGCAACCAGGTATATCGATAAATATTTTTTTTAACATTGTTTATAAATTTTTACTTAATTTGATCTAACATAATTTTTTTGTTATGTAGATGAATGGTGGAGGATGTTTGGAACAAGTGCTCCAAATCTTCAAAAGTAGCCATTCGTGTTTTTGAGTCAAACTTCATCTGCATCTGGATGTGAAAGAAATTGGAGTGTTTTGAACAAATACATACAAAAAGAAGAAATCATTTGGAGCATCAAAGACTTAATGATCTTGTATATGTACGTTACAATCTAAACATGAGAAATAGGTAAGTTCATATTCATATAGTAATTGCATTTGATATGTCTCATAAAAAGATTTCAAGTATTGTTATTTGATATAGCAAGCAAACTTTATTTCTTTTTCTGATTGTATATTAATTAGATATAATTTTTTTATGAGTTGTCTAGATTATATTCAAAGAAGAGAAATTATGATCCTTTGATTATACAAGGCATAGAAATGATAGACTTTTGGGTAGTTGAGGAAGAGCCTGCAGTAGAGCTTAATTATGATGATTTAGAGAATGAAATATACCAAGAAAGAATGCCATACCAACTATTGAAACATCCAAAGAAAAGAGCACAAAGCCAAAATCACAGTAAGATACATTCTCGTGACTTTTTTTTTTAATATATATATTATAAAATTTACTTACTTTGTTACTCTTTTATTAGGTGATAAAGTTGGTGCTTTGGACATTCCAGAATTGAAGACTTGGAAGCATTTAGTAATATTAATTTGTTAGTGATGACATGGTACAAGATGCAATAATTCGAAAATATGGAATGATAAAATAAATTTAGTATTTTAGTATTGACAAAACATGTTATTTGTTCAGATTTTTTTAATGAAGTACTAAATATTGTACTCAATTTATAGTTTGCGAATATTTTGTTGGGTAATTGTTACTTTGATTTGCTTGAAATATTTTTTGGATTATTGACACAAGATATTATTTGTTAAATTCAATTGTTTAAACATTCATTTTATATTTAATTAGTTGTGATGGTGAATAATATATATTTCAACTATATTTACTTATATTTTTAAAAGTTTTTTTAATTTTTACATCATCCCGGTTCGACCCCAGTTCGACCACTTGAACCTTGAAACCTTTCAGTCTACGCGTTCTCAAAGCCGGTCCGGTTTTCAAAACCTTGGTTTGCGGGCATTTGCGGGTTTGCGAGGTTTGCGGGGTTTGCGGGTTTACGGAAATTGCGGGGTTTACGGTTTGTACCGAGTTTACGGTTTGTACGGGGTTTTACAGAGTTTACGGTAAACCCTGTAGAATCATAAACCGCTTAAACGCCAAAATCCATGTAAACCTCGTACAAACCGTAAACCCCGTACAAACCGTAAACCCCCGCAAACACGCGTAAACCCCGCAAACACCGTAAACCCCGCAAACCCTGCAAACCCCCCCCGCAAACCCCGCAAACCCCGGTAAACCCTGCAAACCGCGTAAACCACCATGAACCGCACAAAACAGCACTACTGCTTAAACCCCGTAAAACTGCATAAATCCTGTAAACTGCGCAAACCCCATAAACCGCGCAAACCCAGAAACCCGGCAAACCCCGAAAACCCGGTAATCCCCGAATAAACCCAGCAACCCCGCAAAGCCTGCAAAACCCCATAAAGGCCCGCAAACCCCGTAAAAGCCCGAGCAAACCCGTAAACCTACAAAAACCTCGCAAACCCCGTAAACTGCATAAACCCGTAAATCGTGTAAACGCCAAAATGTGGGTAAACCCCGAATAACCCGCAAACTCCGCCAAACCCCGTAAACCCCATAAAACCCCGCCAAACCCTAGGTTGAGACCCCTACTCGAATCCCTCGAAACCCCGTAAACCCCAGTAGAAGACCCCGTATATTGAGACTTCAGCTCGTGAACTTGAATACGCCCTTCCATTACCCACCCAGCAGACACAACCTCGCGTCCAAAACCGCGCGAGCACAAGCCGATGAGCGCCAGGAGAGCCGCCTATAAGATCACCCTAGCCAAAGCGGGCCCAAACCGCTCACCGGGTAAACCGAACGAAAACGGTAGAGCCGGATGGTGAAACTCCCAGCAGCGAACACTCACAGCCACCCGCGCACCGAAACAACCCTCCCAAATAGCCCCACAAATAGCGCCAAATGCACCACCGGCGACAAACCCCTGCAAAAGCGCCTGCCGCAAACGACACAACTCGAACCCGAAACTGCGATAAATCTGTGAGCACCATGCTCAGAGACCCCCGACAGCAAAATCCGCGCCGCTCAACCGGGTAAGTTACTGTCACACACCGCTCAATAAATCAGAGTCACCGAACGATGAGAAGAACCCCCGGAAAATGAACGAGCCCAACACAGCAAAACCCGTCCTATGCGCGCGAGGGAAAGATATAGCATAGAGACGGAGACTATGAACACACCGAGAGGCGCTCAACACGAGAAGTGCCTTGAAAATTGTCCCGCGCAGAGAGCACGATGGGCAGAGTGGAAGCGCGAACCGCCCGCAGAACCCTGCCAAAACCGTGCAACCCCGCAAAAACTGCGTAAACCGTGCAAACCACTAAACCTTGCAAAACACCCGCAAACCAATCCCCGACAAACGTGCACCGCAAAACTGCGCAAACCACGCAAACGTCGCAAACTGTGCAAACGCGTTGCAAACCCCATCATAACCGCGCAAAACCCGTCAAACACCCGCCTTGCAAACCCTGCAAACCGCAAACCCTGCAAAAACCCGTGCAACCCACCGCGTAAACCCCGCCAACGTAACGTACCCCGTAAACCCCATAAACCCCTGTAAATCCGAGTAAACCCCGAAACACATATACGCGTAAACCCCTAATAGTCAAATACCACCGTAAACCTCATAACCATAACCCCAGTAAACCCACTAACCCATACATCAAAACCTGAGTAAACCCCGAAAACCCCGTAAAACTCCCGTAAACCGTGTAAACCCCCATAAAACCCACGTAAACAGTATAAACCAAAAAACCGGTTTAAACCCGAAGTCACCGGTAAACTCCGACTTAAACCGTACAAACCGTAAACCTCGGTAAACCCCGTAAACCGAACTGTAAACCCTGTGAAACTGCGTAAACCCTCAAATAACCCGCAACCTCGCAAATGCCGCAAACCGTTGCAAATGTCGTAAACCCCGTAAACCCCTTAACAAAACCGTAATCCTCGTAAATCGTGTAAACCGCGTACAACCCCGGTAAACCCTGTAACCGCGTTAAATCCTGTAAACCCGAGCGTAAACCACATTAAAACCCCAAAAACCCCGGTTAAACCTCGAAATCCTGGTAAACTCCGTAAACCCTCCCGGGGCGTCACCGGCGGTAAATAGCAGCCCTTCGGCCCGTTAAAACCGCCTTAGCCATGATGCAGGAACACCCCGTAAAGGCCGGCACGTAAAGCTCGCTACAAATTCACCGCCTCGCAAACCCGCTCGAGAGCCCTCACAGAAGCTGCTCCGGCCGCGTGCCCTAGGAACCTTCGCCGCAACATCGGCTGCAAACTCGCTAAAGGCCCGCGAAGCTCAGAACCACGCTGAATTATCCATGTACACACACATAAACCGCGGGTAAAACCCTTACAAACTTAGCGCCTCAAAACCACCGTAAACTTCGTAAAAACCCGCGTAAAACCGCATAAACTCCAAAACCAGGGCTAAACCTCAAAACTCCCATAAAACTCCGTTAAACCCCGTACAAACCCGTAAAAACCCGACAAAACCCGTTAAATCCCGTAAACCCCTGTAAAAAAAAACCCATTAAAAAAACCTCGCCCAAGCCACGCAAAAAACTGCCCGTAAACTCCGCAACGCGACTCGCACCATCGCGAGATCGGTGCAATGACAGGACCGTAGCGCCTGTCCAAGAAGCCGACCGTAACCATCCGGTCTGAAGCAATCCGCTATTCTTCTACAAAGGTCCTACCGGCCCCCGCTGGGCTCCCCCATTCCGACCCTCTTGAAACACGGACCACAGGAAGGTTTAACTACAATCGCGCTAAGCGCGTAGCCACCGACAAGCCCGGGGGCGGGCGACCAAGCACCAGCAGAAAGAGTACGAGCAATGGAAGCTGAGGATGCCTGGGATCCCTATTCAGGAAGGAGCACGCATCCAACGAGAACACGACGACCCCGATCTTATGTTGAAGGTTCGAGGGGAGCATGCTCGTCGGACCCGAAAAGATGGTGAACTATGCCTGAAGCGGGGCGAAGCCAGAGGTAAAACTCTGGTGGAGGCCCGCCCAGCGATCACTTGACGGCAAATCGTTCGCTACTGACTTGGGTATAGGGGCGAAGGGACTAATCGAACCATCTAGTAGCTGGTTCCCTCCGAAGTCCTTCCCTCAGGATAGCTGGAAAGCCTATCGGAGTTCTATCGGGTAAAGCCAATGATTAGAGCATCGGGGCACAACGCCCTATGAATGAGGTTAGGATTTATCGTGATCGTTTAGAAAGTTTTAACAAGCCCTTAGCTCTTAATATGTCTAAAGAGATGCAACCAGGTATGTGATAAAGTGTTTTTTTTAACATTGTTTATAAATATTATACTTAATTTTGATCTAACATAATTTTTTTGTTATGTAGATGAATGGTGGAGGATGTTTGGAACAAGTGCTCCAAATCTTCAAAAGTTAGCCATTCGTGTTTTGAGTCAAACTTCATCTGCATCTGGATGTGAAAGAAATTGGAGTGTATTTGAACAAATACATACAAAAAGAAGAAATCATTTGGAGCATCAAAGACTTAATGATCTTGTATATGTACGTTATAATCTAAACATGAGAAATGGGTTAATTAAGATGATTTAGAGAATGAAATATACAAAGAAGATGCCATACCAACTATTGAAACATCCAAAGAAAAGAGCACAAAGCAAAATCACAGTAAGATACATTCTCGTGACTTTTTTCTTAATATTATATTATAAAATTGCTTACTTTGTTACTCTTTTATTAGGTGATAAAGTTGGTGCTTTGGACATTCCAGAATGTGAAGACTTGGAAGCATTTAGTAATATTAATTTTGTTAGTGATGACATGGTACAAGATGCAATATTCGAAAATATGGAATGATAAAATAATTTAGTATTTTAGTATTGACAAAACATGTTATTTGTTCAGATCTTTTAATGATGTACTAAATATTGTACTCAATTTATAGTTTGCGAATATTTTGTTGGGTTATTGTTACTTTGATTTGCTTGAAATTATTTTTTGGGTTATTGACACAAGATATTATTTGTTAAATTCAATTGTTAAACATTCATTTTATATTTAATTATTGTGATGGTGAATAATATATATTTCAACTATATTTACGTTATATTTTAAAAGTTTTTTTAATTTTTACATCATCCCGGTTCGACCCCGGTTCGACCATTGAACCTTGAACCTTTCAGTCTACCGGTTCTCAAGCCGGTCCGGTTTTCAAAACCTTGGTTTGCGGCATTTGCGGGGTTTGCGGGGTTTACGAGATTTGCGGGGTTTACGGTTTGTACCGAGTTTACAGTTTGTACGGGGTTTACAGAGTTTACGGTAAACCCTGTAGAAATCATAAACCGCTTAAACCGCAAAATCCATGTAAACCTCGTACAAACCGTAAACCCCGTACAAACCGTAAACCCCGCAAACCGAGTAAACCCCGCAAACACCGTAAACCCCGCAAACCCTGCAAACCCCCCCGCAAACCCCGCAAACCCCGTAAACCCTGCAAACCGCGTAAACCACATGAACCGCACAAACAGCACATACCGCTTAAACCCCGTAAAACTGCATAAATCCTGTAAACTGCGCAAACCCCATAAACCGCGCAAACCCAGAAAACCCGGCAAACCCCGAAAACCCAGTAATCCCCGAATAACCCAGCAAACCCCGCAAAGCCTGCAAACCACATAAAGCCCGCAAACCCCGTAAAGCCCGCAAACCCTGTAAACCCTACAAACCTCGCAAACCCCGTAAACTGCATAAACCCGTAAATCGTGTAAACGCCAAAAATGTGGTAAACCCCGAATAACCCGCAAACTCCGCAAACCCCGTAAACCCCATAAACCCCGCAAACCCTGTGAACCCTACAATCCCCGTAAACCCCGTAAACCCCGTAAACCACGCAAACCCTGCAAACCCCGCAAACCTCGCAAACCGCGCAAACCCTGCAAACCGCGTAAACCACGCAAACCTCATAAACCGAGAAAACCGTAAACCGTGTAAACCCCGAATAACCCCACAAACACTGCAAACCCTACAAATAGCGCAAATCGCGCAAACCCTGCAAACCCTGCAAACCACACAAACCACGCAAACTGCTTAAACCGCGCAAACCCGTAAACCGTGTAAACCCTGAAAATCGCATAAACCCCGAATAACCACGCAAACCCTGCAAAACCTGCAAACCCTGCAAACCACGCAAACACTGCAAACCGCGCAAACCCTGCAAACCGTGCGAACCCCGCAAACTGCGCAAACCGCGCAAACACTGCAAACCCCGCAAACCCCGCAAATTCCGCAAACTGTGCAAACCTTGCAAACCATGCAAACCGCGCAAACCCGTCAAACCCCGCAAACTACGCAAACCCCGCAAACCCTGTAAACCCCGCAAACCCCGCAAACCCCCGTAAACCCCATAAACCTCGTAAATCATGTAAACCCCGTAAACCCGCGTAAACCGCGTAAATACCACAAACCTCATAAACCCCGTAAACCCCGTAAACCCCGTAAACCGTGTAAACCCCATAAACCCACGTAAACAGTATAAACCCAAAAAATCCGGTAAACCTCGAAGTCACCGTAAACTCCGTAAACCCTGTACAAACCGTAAACCCCGTACAAACCGTAAACCTCGTAAACCCCGTAAACCGAGTAAACCCTGTAAACTGCGTAAACCCCAAATAACCCCGCAAACCTCGCAAATGCCGCAAACCGTGCAAATGTCGTAAACCCCGTAAACCCCTTACAAACCGTAATCCTCGTAAATCGTGTAAACCGCGTCAACCCGTAAACCCTGTAAACCGCGTAAATCCTGTAAACCCGCGTAAACCACATAAACCCCAAAAACCCGATAAACCTCGAAATCCCTGTAAACTCCGTAAACCCCGTACAAACCGTAAACCTCGTAAACCCCGTAAACCATGTAAACCCCGTAAACCGCATAAACCACAAATAACCTCGCAAACCCCGCAAACCCCGCAAATCCCGTAAACCTTGCAAATGCCGCAAACCGTGCAAACGTCGTAAACCCCATAAACCCTGAAAACTCCATACAAACTATAAAACCCGTAAACCCCTTACAAACTGTAAACCACGTAAACCTCGTAAACCCACGTAAACCGCATAAACTCCAAAAACCAGGTAAACCTCGAAATCCCCATAAACTCCGTAAACCCCGTACAAACCGTAAACCCCGTACAAACCGTAAATCCCGTAAACCCTGTAAAAACCATAAACCTCGCAAGCTGCAAAAACTGCGTAAACTCCGCAAACCCCGCAAACTCCGCAAACACCGCAAACCGTGCAAATGCCGCAAACCCCGCAAACCTCGTAAACCCCGTAAACCCAGTAAAAACCGCAAGCTGCACAAACACCGCAAACCTTGCAAACGCTGCAAACCACGCGAACAACGCAAACCCCGCTAACCGCGTAAAAACCTACAAACTGCGCAAACCCCCGCTAACCGCGTAAAAACCTACAAACTGCGCAAACCCCTCAAACCCTGCAAACCTCGCAAATCGTGCAAACCCTGGACACTGCATAAACCGAGCAAACCTCGTAAACTGTGTAAATCGTAAACCGCGTAAACCCCGAATAACCCCGCAAACACTGCAAACCCTGCAAACCCGCAAACGCCGCAAACCGTGCAAACGCCGCAAACCATGCAAACCGCACAAACCCTGCAAACCGCGCAAACCGCAGAAACTGCTCAAACCACGCAAACCCCGCAAACCGTGCAAACCGCGTAAACCCCGTAAACCCCTTAAACCCCGTAAACCCTGAAAAACCCGTAAACCCCGTAAACTGCGTAAACTCCGTAAACCTTGTAAACCGCGTAAACCCCGTACAAACCATAAACCCCATAAACCCCGTACAAACATAAACCCCGCAAACCGCGTGTACCCCTCAAACCCTACAAACCCTGCATCCCCCACAAATGCCGCAAACCGTGCAAACTGTGCAAACCCCGTAAACCGTGCAGACTCCGTAAACCACGTAAACCCCGAATAACCCCGCAAACCCCGCAAACTCTGCAAACCGCGCAATCCGTGCAAATACCGCAAACCGTGCAAATGCCGCAAACCACGCAAACCATGCAAAAACTCGGTAAACCCTGGTAAATCCGGTAAACCCCGAATAACCTGCAAACTCCGCAAATCTCGTAAACCGTGTAAGTAAACCCCGTAAACTGCATAAACCCCGCAAATGCCGCAAATTGTGCAAACCCCGCAAACCATACAAACCGCGCAAACCCCGCAAACCCTGTAAATCCCGTAAACCGTGTAAACCCGGTAAACCCGCGTAAGCGTAAACCCTGCAAACCCCACAAACCACGTAAACCCCGTAAACCTCATAAACCTCATACAAACCGTAAACCCCGTAAACTGTGTAGACCCTGTAAACCCCGTAAACCACATAAACTCCGTAAACCCGCGTAAACTGTATAAACCCCAAAAACACAGTAAACCCCGAAATCCTCGTAAAATCCGTAAACCCCAAACAAACCGTAAACCCCGTACAAACCGTAAACCTCGTAAACCCTGCAAACCTCGCAAACTGCGTAAACCTCGTAAACCCTGTAAACCCCGTAAACTCTGAAATCCCGGTAAACCCTGAAAACCCCGTACAAACCGTAAACCCCATAAACCCCATACAAATCGTAAACCCCGTAAACCGCGTAAACCCCATAAACCCTATAAACCGCGTGAACTCCGTAAACCCGTGTAAACCGCATAAACCCCAAAAACCTGGTAAAACCCGAAATCCCCGTAAACTCTGTAAACCCCGTACAAATCATAAACCCCGTACAAATCGTAAACCCTGTACAAATCATAAACCCCGTAAACCCCGTACAAAACGTAAACCCCGTAAATCCCGTAAACCGTGTAAACCACGTAAACCACATAAACCCCGAATAACCCCACAAACCCCGCAAACCCTGCAAATCCCACAAACCCCGCAAACCCTGCAAACCCCGCAAACCCTGCAACCTGCACAACCCGCGCAACCCGCGCAAACCCCGCAAACCCCGCAGAAATCGTAATCCCCGTAAACCCCGTAAACCCCATAGAAATCGTAAACCGCTTAAACCGTGAAATCCATGTAAACCCCGTACAAACTGTAAATCCCGTAAACCCCGTACAAACCATAAACCCCACAAACCGCGTAATCCCTGCAAACCGCATAAACCCCGTAAACTGCGTAAACCCTATAAACTGCGCAAACCCCATAAACCGCGCAAACTCCGTAAACTGCATAAACCTAGAAAACCCGGCAAACCCTAAAAACCCGGTAATCCCTGAATAACCCAGCAAACCCCGCAAACCCATCAAACCCCGTAAACCCCGCAAACCCCATAAACCCTACAAATCTCGCAAACCCCGTAAACTGCGTAAACCCCATAAACTACATAAACCTCGTAAACCGCATAAACCAAAAAAATTCGATAAACCCCGAATAATCCCGCAAACTCCACAAATCCCGTAAACCCCGGAAACCCCGCAAACCCCGCAAACCCTGCAAACCCTACAAACCATGCAAACCCCGTAAACCTCCCAAACCTCGTAAACGCAAACCCCGTAAACCCTGTAAACCATGCAAACCCCGTAAACCCGTGTAAACTGCGTAAACCCCGCAAACCCCGCAAACCCCATACAAACTGTAAACCCCAAAAATCGCATAAATCCTGTAAACCCTGTAAACTGTGTAAACCCTGTAAACCCGCGTAAACCGCATAAACCCCAAAAACCCAGTAAACCCCAAAATCCCCATAAACTCCGAAAACCCCGTACAAACCGTAAACGCTGTAAACCCCGTACAAACCGTAAATCCCGTAAACCCGGTACAAACTGTAATCCCTGCAAACCGAGTAAACCCCACAAACCCTGTAAACCCCACAAACCCGCAAACGCCGCAAACTGTGTAAACCCTTTAAACAGCATAAACCCTTTAAACCGCACAAACCTTGTAAACCGCGCAAACTCCGTAAACCGCATAAACCCAAAAAACCCGGCAAACCCTGAAAACCAGTAATCCCCGAATAACCCAGCAAACCCTGCAAACCCCGCAAACCCCGCAAACCCCGTAAACCCCACAAACCCCGTAAACCCTGCAAACCTCGCAAACCCCGAAACCGTGTAAATCCCATAAACTGCATAAACCCCATAAACCGTGTAAACCCCAAAAACTCGGTAAACCCCGAAAACTCGATAAACCCCGAATAACCCCACAAACCCCGCAAATCTCGTAAACCCCGCAAACCCCGCAAACCCCACAAATCTCGTAAACCCCAGAAACCCCACAAACCCTGTAAACCCTGCAAACCCCGTAAACCCTGCAAACCCTGTAAACCCCGTAAACCATGTAAACCCTGTAAACCTATGTAAACTGCGTAAACCCCGCAAATCGTGTAAACCCCGTAAACCCCATACAAACCCTAAACCCCGTAAACTGCGTAAACCCTGTAAACCCCATAAACCACGTAAAGCCCGTAAACCCGCGTAAACCGCATAAACCCCAAAAACTCGGAAAACCTCAAAATCCCCGTAAACACCGTAAACCTCGTATAAACCGTAAACCCTGTGAACCCCGTACAAATCGTAAACACCGTAAAGGTCAGTTGCCCGGACGCAACAAGCCCATCCCAAGCATAAAGGCGTACTGCCACTCACGCGTCTAAGCAGTGCTCAGGCCTAATCCCAACCAAGATGTGCCCAACGCTCCACACCGCCAGAACATCTCCTCCCGGATGAATCTTGGCAGATGGATGCAAATGGGTCATGCCTTGGCCGGTTCGACCAAACCCTGCGAGACACGAAGGCTACAACGTCGAGGACGTTCGAGAAATCGTTCTGACAACACCATAACGTTCTTCAATCGGCGCACCACACGTCCGAAGCGCGCTGAAGTTGGGGTGCCGGAAGACCTCTCCTCCCGGAGATTGTCCCAGCGACAATCTCTCCATCCGACACTACAACACTCACCAACAATCCTCGGGATAGCGCATAGCCATCGCAGCAACCGCGCCACAGCATTTCTAAAATTTTCTCGAGCGATTGCATGGAGACCCAAGAGTCTCATAGGAAACGCGTATTTGTTTGGGGGTGCCCACATATAACTCGCAGAACATCCGGCTGGATGCAATCTCAGGGGTTACTGCGGGCGCAAAAAGCTTACGCAGCCTCGAGAGCTCACAGTGAATATGGAAGCACGCGTGTCAGCGTCAATCTCCCATTCTGACGCGAGAGTCTCACAGGAACGGCGCACTTGTTCGGGTATACCCTCATATAACCTGCAGAACATCCGATGGGATGCAATCCGAATGCCTATGAGACGGCGGAATCCCCGCACAACATTCCCAGGACGACAACAAGCGTTCCTACGGAGAAACAGAATTGCCCTCCAATGTATTCTCGTAACCAAAATCAAGGGCCAAGCCGCAAGACGCCGACGGCAGCTGTTGGGCTAAGTGCACGGAAACGCACGCACTTGTGACCCGAACCCTTCAACAACTGCAGCGCTAAGCAAAGCCAACGACCTGTCAACCATCAAGCCTTAAACCCGTAAGTGGAGCACACGATTCAAAGGTTTTGGCATGGTTGTCACATGGGTTGCGATGGCACCCCGTCCCGGACGACGGGAGTCGCAAGTGCTTTCGATGACTCGACAGTGCAAAAAGCACGACATAACCTTGGGTTCTCATTTAGCAAGCAACCGCGACATCCGTCAAAGGCAAAAATGAAGCTACAACCGGCGCACCATGACATGAGAACTCCGGAGAACGCAAAGGTCAGTTGCCCGGACGCAACAAGCCCATCCCAAGCATAAAGGCGTATTGCCACTCACGCATCTAAGCAGTGCTCAGGCCAAATCCAAACCAAGATGTCCCAACACTCCACACCACCAGAACATCTCCTCCCAGATGGATCTTGGTGGATGGATGCGAATGGGTCATGCCTTGGCCGGTCCAGCCAGCCCCTGCGAGACACAAAGGCTGCAACATCGAGGACATTCGAGAAATCGTGCCGACAACACCATAACGTTCTTCAATCGGCGCACCACACGTTCGAAGTGCGCTGAAGTTGAGGTGCCGGGAGACCTCTTCTCCCGGAGATCATCCTAGCAACAATCTCTCCATCCGACACTACCGCACTCACCGACAATCCTCGGGACAACGCATAGCCATCGCTGTAACCGCGCCACAACATTTCTAAAATTTTCTCGAGCGATTGCATGGAGACGCAAGAGTCTCGCAGGAACCGCGCATTTGTTCGGGGGTACCCTCAAATAACCCGCAGAACATCCGGCAGGATGCAATCCCGGGGGTTACTGGGGGCCCAAAAAGCTTAGACGGCCTCGAGAGCTCCCGGGGAATACAAAAGCACGCGTGTCAGCGCCAATCTCCCGTTCCGATGCAAGAGTCTTGCAGGAACGGCGCACGTGTTCGGGTATACCCTCATATAACCCGTAGAACATCCGGCGGGATGCAATCTGAATGCCTACGAGACGGCGGAATCCCTACACAACATTCCCAGGATGGCAACACTGCGACATCATAGCACAATAAAACAACCTCGAGGGCACTAACAAGTAGTTCTCAAACATTCCGGTGGCTAGCAACAGAATTGCCCTCCAATGTATTCTCGTTGTTTTGTATGAATCTACTTGTCCATCGGATTGAACAAAAAGCTTACGCAGCCATAACAGCTCCAACGTGAAGGTTAGTTGCACCGACGCAATAAGCCCATCACAAGCATAGAAGCGTATTGCCACTCATGCGTCTAAACTATGCCCACTTGGAATTTTTTGCAATTTTCTCGAGCGGTTGCTTGGAGACACAAGAGTCTCGCAAAGACAACACATTTGTTCGGGGTACCACAAATATCCCCGCAGCACAACCCTTGGGAAGCCATCCTAGGGGTTTCAAAAGCTACAAAAACCCTACGCAGCCACAATAGCTACAACGCGATGGTTTGTAGCACGGATGCATACAAGCGCTATCCAAGCATTAGAAGCATAATTGCCTACTCGGTTGTTGTTGTGCTGTTTGTTGTTTTGTGGTTGGGTATTTTTTTTTTGGATTGGTTTGTGTTGTACGTGGTAGCCATCTCTCAGGGTGCCTCTCCGAAATCGGGGCTCCCTCATTAAATCACTTGTGAAAGTTAGGACATCCCTCAATATACCCGCAACACATCCCAGGGATTGCAATCCCGGGGGTTTAAAGTTCCAAAAAAAGCTTACACGCCCACGCCAGCTCCATAGCGTCAATAAGACGACGCTACCTCGCAATGGTCCTGGGGCCGTTGCGATGACAGTAGGAGAACACCGCGATATAGACCGCAAAAGCATGACAGCGTGATAGCCCCCTCAATATACCCGCAGCACTTCCCTCGGTTTTCAATTCCTGGTGTTTAAAGTGCCCAAAAAAGTTTACACACCAGCCCCAAAGCGTAAGTAAGTCAGACGCCGCTACGGCGCGATGGTCCTGGGGCCGTCGCAAGGACAGCACTAGAACACCGCGGCATAGACCACGAAAACATGACGGCGCGATGGCCCCATCAATATACCAGCAGCACATCCCTCGGTTTGCAATCCCGGGTGTTCAAGGTGCCCAAAAAAGCTTGCACGCCTACGCCAGCTCCAAAGCATAAATCAGTCAGACGCAGCTACGGCGCAATGGACCTGGGGCCGTCACAAAGACAGCACCAGAACTCCGTGACATAGACCGCAAAAACATGATGGCGAGATGGCCACCACAATATACCCGCAGCACATCACTCGGTTTTCAATCCCGGGTGTTCAATGTGCCCAAACAATCTTACACGCCCATGCCAGCTTCAAAGCGTAAGTCAATCTGACGCCGCTACGGCGCGATGGTCCTGGGGCCATCGCGAGGACAGCACGAGAACACCGCGACATAGACCGCGAAAGAATGACATAGCGTTATCCCATCAATATCACGCAGCACATCCCTTGGCTTGCAATCCCGGTAGATTAACGTGCCCAAAAAAGTTTAAAAGCCCACACAAGCTCCAAAGCGTCAGTCAGACGACGCAATGATGCGAAGGTCCTGGGGCGGTCGCGAGGACAGCACTAGAACACCGCAACATAGACCGCAAAAGCATGACGGTGCGACGGACCCTCAATATACCCGCAACACATCCCTCGGTTTGCAATCCTGAGTGTGAAAAAGTTCCCAAACAAGCTTGCACGCCCACGCAAGCTCCAAAGCGTAAATCAGTCAGACGCCGCTATGGTGCGATGGTCCTTGGGCCATCGCGAGGATAGCACGAGAACACCGCGACATAGATAGCCAAAACATGACGGCACGATGGCCCCTCAATTTACCCGCAGCACATCCCTCGGTTTCCAAACCCGGGTGTTCAATGTGCCCAAACAATGTTACACGCCCACGCCAGCTCCAAAGCGTAAGTCAGTCAGACGCCGCTACAACGCGACGGTACTGGGGCTGTCGTGAGGGCAGCACGAGAACACCGCGACATAGATCGCGAAAGAATGACGGTGGGTTATCCCCTCAATATACCCATAAACTGCATAAACCCCATAAACCGCGTAAACCCCAAAAACTCGGTAAACCTCGAAAACCCGGTAAACCCCGAATAACCCCGCAAACCCCGCAAATCCCGTAAACCCCGGAAACCCCGCAAACCCCGCAAACCCCGCAAACCCTGCAAACCCTGCAAACCCTACAAGCCCCTCAAACCCCGTAAACCCCGCAAACCCCGTAAACCCCGTAAACCCCGTAAACTGTGTAAACTATGTAAACCTGTGTAAACCGCGTAAACCCCGCAAACCGTGTAAACCACATAAACCCCATACAAACCGTAAACCCTGTAAACCGCGTAAACCCCGTAAACCCCATAAACCGCGTAAACCCCGTAAACCCGCGTAAAGCATAAACCCCAAAAACCCGGTAAACCTCGAAATCCCCGTAAACTCCGTAAACCCCGTACAAACCGTAAACTCTGTAAACCCCGTACAAACCGTCAACCCCGTAAACCCGGTACAAACAGTAAACCCCGCAAACTGCGTAAACCCCGCAAACCCCGTAAACCTTGAAAACACCGCAAACCTTGCAATCGCCGCAAACCGTGCAAACACCGCAAAACTGCGCAAACCACGCAAACCGTGCAAACTGTGCAAACCGCACATATCCTGCAAACCGCGCAAACCTCGCAAACCCTGCAAACCCCACAAACGCCGCAAACCGTACAAACGCCGCAAACCGCACAAACCGTGCAAACTGCGCAAACCGCGCAAACCGCATAAACCTCATAAACCCCGTAAAACCCGTAAAGCCCCGCAAATCGTGTTAATACCCTGTAACCCCAATACAAACCGTAACCCCGTAAAAAGTGAAACCCATAAAAACCGCGTAAACCGCATTAAACCCCAAAAACCCGGTAAACCCCAAAAATCCACGTAAACTCCGTAAACTCGTTACAAAACCGTAAACCCTGAAACCCCCGTAACAAACCATAAACCCCATAAATCCGGTACAAACCGTAAACCCCATAAACCCGGTACAAACTGTAAACCCGGCAAACCGCGGTAAACCTTGGCAAACCCCGAAACCCTACAAACCCCACAAACGCCGCAAACCGTGCAAACACTGCCAAACCATGCAAAACGCCCACAAACCACGCAAACCGCGGCAAACCCCGCAAACAGGCGCAAAAACCTGCAAAAACTGCACAAAACCACGCAAACCCCGCAAACCGTGCAAACCCCGCAAACCACACTAAACCGTTGCAAACCACATAAACCGTGTAAACTGTAAACCGCATAAACCCCGAATAACCCCGCAAACACTGCAAACCCGCAAACCCCTGCAAACCCCGCAACGACCGTGTAAACCGCGCAAACCTTGTAAACCATGTAAACCCCGTAAACTGCATAACACCGAATAACCCCGCATAACCTCGCAAACCCCGGCAAAACCCGCCACAAACCCCGCAAACCTCGCAAACGCTACAAACCGTGCAAACGCCGCAAACCGCACAAACCCTGCAAACCGCGCAAACTCCGCAAACCTCGCAAACCGCGCAAACATGCAAATCGTGCAAACCGTGAAAACCACTCAAACTGCTGATAAACCTACGCAAACCCTGCAAACCCCATAAACCGTAATAAAACCCGGTAATCCTCGGATAACCCAACAGACCCGCAAACTTCGAAACCGCGTTAAAACCCAGAAATCCATAAGATGTAAGCTCCCATACAAATCGGTAAACCCTGTAAACCTCGTACAAACTATAAACCCCGCAAACCCCGCAAACCGTGCAAACGCCGCAAACCGCGCAAACCCTGCAAACCGCGCAAACCCCGCAAACCCTACAAACCACGCAAACCCTGCAAACCCCGCAAACACTGCAAACCGTGCAAAGACCGCAAACCACGCAAACCTCGCAAACCATGCATACCCTGCAAATCGCGCAAACGCGCAAACCCCGCAAAAACCCTGCAAACCACGCAAACCCTTACCAAACCCCGCAAACACTGCAAACCATGTCAAATACCGCAAACCACGCAACCTCGCAAACCATGGCATTACCCTGCAAATCGCGCAAATCCGCGCAAACCCTGCCAAAACCGCTTAAACCACGAAACCCTGCTAAACCGCGCAAAACACCGGCAAAACCTGCATAATCCGTAAAATGCTTGCCAAACCGTGCAAACACCGCAAACCATAAAATCCCGCAACCGCACAAACCGCGTTAAGCCGTACAACACGCAAACAGTGCAAACTGCGCAACCCCGCAACACCCCATAGCTTAAACCCTCCTCGTTATAACCCTTAAACCCCAATATAATCTCCGGTAAATCACCCCGGAAAAACCCATACAAACCTGTAAACACACGTAAACACCGTACACAACCGTTAAAACCCTCGTAAACCGCGGTAAACCCGTAAATCCTATAAACCCCGTTAAACCCACGTTAAATCGCAATATAAACCCCAAAAACCCTATGTAAACCTCGAAAATCTTCATAATAAATCTGTTAAACCTCCGTACAACATTATAAAACCCCGTACAAACTGTAACCAAGAAATCCCGTAAACCGTGGTAACCTCTCGTAAACAGTTAACCCCTAATAAACCCAGCAAACTGCGTAAAACCCTACCAAATCCCGCAAAACCCACAACCTTGCCAAACGCCGCAGACGCCCGCAAACTATTGCAAGCCGCCAAAACCGCGCAAACCGCGCATAACGATGCAAACCTGCGCAAACCTGTGCAATCACACAACTCTCGCAACCCGCGCAAAACTCTTACAAACCCTGCAGAAATCGGTAATCTCCGTAAACTCCCAAATAAACCGCCCCCCAATGTAAGAATTCGGTAAACCACTTAACCACGAAAGTCAATATAATACCCTGTAAAAACCAGTAAACCGTAAAAACCTCTGTTACAAACGTAAACCCGCTAAACCGCGTAAACCCCGCAAAACCGCGTAAAACCCTGCAAACCGCACAAACCGCGTTAAACCTCGAAACCGCATAAACCCTATAAAAAACTGGCTAAAACCCCGTTAAACCATGCAAACTCTGTAAACCGCATAAACCCAGAAAATCCCCGGCAAACCCCGAAAACCTAATAATCCCCGAATAACCAGCAAACCTCAAACCCCGCAAAACCCGATAAACCCCGCAAAACACCATAAACACATGCCAAACCACGCAAACCCCGTAACCCTCAATAAAAACCTCATTAAACTACAATAAACCCTGTAAAATCGCGTAAACCCCAAAAACTCGGTAAACTCGAAAATCTCGGTAAACACCGAAATTATAATAACCCCGCAAACCCTGCAATCCTCGTAAACTCTGGAAACCCCGCAAACCCCGCAAAACACCGCAAAACCCTACAAATTCTGGCAAAACCTCGTAAATACCCCGCAAACCCTTGCAATACCCCATAAATACCCCTGTAAACTCTGCAAACTGCATAAACCATCGCAAAACCGCGCAAATCGTGTAAACCCCTGTAAACAAACGTAAACCCCAACAAATTGTAAACCCGTAAATCCCGTAAACCCTTAACCCACATAAACCACATATACCCCTAAATAATCCCGGTAAACCCCGAAATCCCCTTAAACTCCATAAAACCTATACAAACCAGTTAAACCTTGTAAACCCCGTACAAACCATAAACCCCGTAAAACCCGTACAAACTGTAAAATCTCGGCCATTAAACCTGTGTAAACCCGCAAACCCCGCTTACCACCGTTAAATTCCGCAAACCCTGCAAACCGCACAACCCTCAAACACCGCAACACTGTGCAAACTCTTGAAAACTGCCAAACCGTGGCAACCCGCAAAACCCCGCAAACCCGCAACCGACAAACCCTTGCTAAACCCTACAAACCCCGCAATGCCGCAATTTGTGCAAACCCCGCTGAAACCATTTTACAAACGTCCGCCAAACCCCGCAATAACCCTGTAAAACCCCGATAAACCGGTAGAACCCGGTAAACCCCGCATAAGCGTAAACCTGCAAACCCCCATAACCACTTAAATCCCGTAAACCTTCATTAAACCTCATTACAAACCCGTTAAACCCCGTAAAACTGTGTAAGACCCTGTAAACCCGAGTAAACCACCTATAACTCCGTAAAACCCGCGCTATAACTGATAAACCCCAAAAACACAGTAAACCCCAAAACCCTGAAACAACCTCGGTAAATCCCAACCGAATAACCACAGCAAACCCCTTATAAACAAAATCAAAAACCCCGCAAACCCCATAAAACCCTACAATTCTCGCAAATTCCCGAAACCGCAGTTACGCGGCGTAAAACACCATAAACTACATAAACCCCGTAAACCGCATAAACCCCAAAAATTTGATAAACCCCGAATAACCCCGCAAACTCCGCAAATCCCGTAAACCCCGGAAAACCCGCAAACGCCGCAAACCCTGCAAACGCTGCAAACCACGCAAACCCCGTAAACCTTGCAAACCCCGTAAATGCAAACCCCATAAACTCTGTAAACCATGTAAACCCCGTAAACCCGTGTAAACTACGTAAACCCCGCAATTCCGGCAAACCGTGCAAACCCCGTAAACCCCATACAAACTGTAAACCCCGATAAACCATGCAAACCCTGTAAACCCCGTAAACTACGTAAACCCTGTAAACCCGCGTAAACCGCATAAACCCCAAAAACCCAGTAAAAACCATAAACCCTGTAAACCCCGTACAAACCGTAAACCCCGTAAACCCGGTACAAACCGTAAACCCCGCAAACCCTGTAAACCCCACAAACCCACAAACCCCGCAAACGCCGCAAACTGTGTAAACCCTTTAAACCGCATAAACCCTTTAAACTGCACAAACCTAGTAAACCGCGCAAACTCCGTAAACCGCATAAACCTAGAAAACCCGGCAAACCCCGAAAACCCGGTAATCCCCGAATAACTCAGCAAACCCTGCAAACCCCGCAAACCCCGCATACCCCGTAAACCCCACAAACCCCGTAAATAATGCAAACCTCACAAACCCCGTAAACCGCGTAAACACCATAAACTGCATAAACCCCATAAACCGTGTAAACCCCAAAAACTCAGTAAACCCCGAAAACTCGGTAAACCCCGAATAACCCCGCAAACCCCGCAAATCTCGGAAACCCCGGAAACCCCGAAAACCCCGCAAATCCCGTAAACCCTGGAAATCCCGCAAACCCTATAAACCCCGCAAACCCCGTAAACCCCGCAAACCCTATAAACCCCGTAAACCCCGTAAACAAAGTAAACTCTGTAAACCTGCGTAAACTGCGTAAACCCCGCAAACCGTATAAACCCCGTAAACCGCGTAAACCCTGTAAACCCCATAAACCACGTAAAGCCCATAAACCCGCGTAAACCGCATAAACCCCAAAAACTCGGAAAACCTCGAAATCCCCATAAACTCCGTAAACCTCGTACAAACCGTAAATTCTGTAAACCCCGTAAAAACCGTAAACCCCGTAAACCCGGTACAAACCGTAAACCCTGTAAACCCGGTACAAACCGTAAACCCCGCAAACCGCGTAAACCCCGCAAACCCCACATACGCCGCAAACCGTGCAAACGCTGCAAAACTGCGCAAATCCCGAAAATCGTGCAAACCGTGCAAATTGCGCAAATCCCGAAAACTGTGCAATCCCCGCAAACCCGCAAACCCTGCAAACCCCACAAATGCCGCAAACCGTGCAAACGCTGCAAACCATGCAAATTGCGCAAACCGCGTAAACCTCATAAACCCCGTAAACCTGTAAACCCCGTAAACCCCGTAAACCCCATAGAAACCGTAAACCCCGTAAACCGCGTAAACCCCATAGAAACCGTAAACCCCGTAAACCGCGTAAACCCCATAAACCCGCATAAACCGCATAAACCCCAAAAACCCGGTAAACCCCAAAATCCCCGTAAACTCCGTAAACCCCATACAAACCGTAAACCCCATACAAACCGTAAACCCCATACAACCTGTAAACCCTGCAAACCCGGTACAAACCGTAAACCTTGTAAACCCGATACAAACCGTAAACCCCATAAACCAAGTACAAATCGTAAACCCTGTAAACCCGGTACAAACCGTAAATCCCATAAACCAAGTACAAACCGTAAACCTCGTAAATCGCGTAAACCCTGCAGAACCCCGCAAACGCCGCAAACCGTGCAAACACTACAAACCATGCAAACGCCGCAAACCACGCAAACCGCGTAAACACCGCAAATCGCGCAAAACCCGCAAACCGCACAAACCCTGTAAACCCCACAAACCTCACAAACTCCGTAAACCCCACAAACCCTGCAAACCTCGCAAACCGCGCAAACCCCACAAACCGCATAAACCGTGCAAACCTCGTAAACCATGTAAACCCCTAATAACCCTGCAAACACCGCAAACCCCGCAAACACCGTAAACCTAGTAAACCCTGTACAAACCGTAAACCCCGCAAACCGTGTAAACCTCGCAAACCCCGCAAATCCTGCAAACCCCGCAACCCCCGCAAACCCTGCAAACCCCGCAAACCCCGTAAACCCTGCAAACCCCGCAAACCCTGCAAACGCCGTAAACCCTTTAAACCCCAAAAATGTCGTACAAACCATAAACCCCGTAAACCCCGTACAAATCGTGCAAACCCCATAAACCCCGCAAACCCCATAAACCCTTTAAACCCCGAAGAACCCCGTAAAATATGTAAACCCCCTGTAATCTGTAAACCCCGTATAAACCGTAAACCCCGTACAAATCGTAAACCCCATACTAACCGTAAATCCCGTACTAACCGTAAACCCAGTACATACCGTAAACTTTGTACCAACCGTAAACCCCGTACCAACCTTAAACCCCATACCAACCGTAAACCCCGTACCAACCGTAAACCCCGTACCAACGGTAAACCCCGTAACCGTAAACCCCGTAATTTCCGACAACTTCGACAACCCCGTAAATCCTGACAACCCCGACAACCCCGACAACATTGTAAACCCCACAAACCGCGTCAACCCCGCAAACTGCATAAACCCCGCAAACCCCGCAAACACCGCAAACCATGGAAACAACGCAAACGCCGCAAACCGTGTAAACCCCAAAAACTCGGTAAACCCCGAAAACTCGGTAAACCCCGAATAACCCCGCAAACCCCGCAAATCCCGTAAACCCCGAAAACCCCGCAAACCCCGCAAATCCCGTAAACCCTGGAAATCCCGCAAACCCTATAAACTCCGCAAACCCCGTAAATCCCGCAAACCCTATAAACCCCGTAAACCCCGTAAACCATGTAAACTCTGTAAGCCTGCGTAAACTGTGTAAACCCCGCAAACCATATAAACCCTGTAAACCGCGTAAACCCTGTAAACCCCATAAACCACGTAAAGCCCATAAACCCGCGTAAACCGCAAAAACCCCAAAAACCCGGAAAACCTCGAAATCCCCATAAACTCCGTAAACCTCGTACAAACCGTAAACTCTGTAAACCCCGTACAAACCGTAAACCCTGTAAACCCAGTACAAACCGTAAACCCCGTAAACCCGGTACAAACCATAAACCCCATAAACCCGGTACAAACCGTAAACCCCGCAAACCGCGTAAACCCCGCAAACCCTGTAAACTCTATAAACCCGCAAACCCCACAAACGTTGCAAACCGTGCAAACGCTGCAAAACTGCGCAAACCCCGCAAATCGTGCAAACCGTGCAAATCACGCAAATCCCGAAAACTGCGCAATCCCCGCAAACCCCGCAAACACTGCAAACCTCACAAATGCCGCAAACTGTGCAAACGCTGCAAACCACGCAAACCGCGCAAACTGCGCAAACTGCGCAAACTGAGCAAACCGCATAAATCCCGCAAACTTCGCAAACCGCGTAAACCTCATAAACCCCGTAAACCTGTAAACCCCGTAAACCCTGTAAACCCCGTAAACCCCATACAAACCGTAAACCCCGTAAACCGCGTAAACCCCGTAAACCCGGGTAAACCGCATAAACCCCAATAACCCGGTAAACCCAAAAATCCCTGTAAACTCCGTAAACCCCATACAAACCGTAAACCCCATACAACCCGTAAACCCTACAAACCCGGTACAAACCGTAAACCTCGTAAACCCGGTACAAACCGTAAACCCCATAAACCAAGTACAAACCGTAAACCCTGTAAACCCGGTACAAACCGTAAACCCCATAAACCAAGTACAAACCGTAAACCCCGCAAATCGCGTAAACCCCGCAAATCCCGCAAACCCTGCAAACCCCGCAAACGCCGCAAACCGTGCAAACACCACAAACCATGCAAACACCGCAAACCTTGCAAACCGCGTAAACCCCGCAAACCGCGCAAAACCCGCAAACCGCACAAACCCCGTAAACCCCACAAACCCTGCAAACCTCGCAAACCGCGCAAACCCCACAAACCGCATAAACCGTGCAAACCTCGTAAACCGTGTAAACCGTAAACCACGTAAACCCCTAATAACCCTGCAAACATCGCAAACCCCGCAAACACTGTAAACCTTGTAAACCCTGTACAAACCGTAAATCCCGCAAACCGTGTAAACCCCGCAAACCCCGTAAACCCTGCAAACCCCGCAACCCCCGCAACCCCCGCAAACCCTGCAAACCCCGCAAACCCCGTAAACCATGCAAACCCCGCAAACCCTGCAAACCCTGCAAACGCCGTAAACCCTGTAAACCCCAAAAATGTCGTACAAACCATAAACCCCGTAAACCCCGTACAAATCGTGCAAACCCCATAAACCCCACAAACCCCATAAACCCCGTAAACCCCGAAGAACCCCATAAAATATGTAAACCCCCTGTAATCTGTAAACCCCGTATAAACCGTAAACCCCGTACAAATCGTAAACCCCGTACTAACCGTAAACCCCGTACTAACCGTAAACCCCGTACCAACCGTAAACTTTGTACCAACCGTAAACCCCGTACCAACCGTAAACCCCATACCAACCGTAAACCCCGTACCAACCGTAAACCCCGTACCAACGGTAAACCCCGTAACCGTAAACCCAGTAATTTCCGACAACTTCGACAACCCCGTAAATCTTGACAACCCCGACAACCCCGACAACCTCGACAACATTGTAAACCCCACAAACTGCGTCAACCCCGCAAACTGCACAAACCCCATAAACTCCACAGACCCCGCAAACCCCGCAAACACCGCAAACCATGGAAACGCCGCAAACCATGCAAACCCCGCAAACCGCGCAAAACCTGCAAACCGCGCAAACCCCACAAACCGTGCAAACCGTGCAAACCCCGCAAACTGCATAAACTGTGCAAACCTCGTAAACTATGTAAACTGTAAACCGCATAAACACCGAATAACCCCGCAAACACTGCAAACCCCACAAACCCAGCAAACATTGAAACCCCGCAAACCCCGTAAATGCCGCAAACCGTGCAAACGCCGCAAACCATGCAAACCGCACAAACCCCACAAACAGCGCAAATCGCGCAAACCCTGCAAACCACGCAAACCACGCAAATCGCGCAAACCCCACAAACCACGCAAACCACGCAAATCGTGTAAACTGCGCAAACCCCGTAAATCGTGTAAACCCTATAAACTACATAAACCTCGAATAACCCCGCAAACCCCGCAAAGCCCGCAAACCCTACAAACCGTGCAAACGCCGCAAACCGCACAAACCCTGCAAACTACGCAAACCCCGCAAACCCCGCAAACCGTGCAAACTGTGAAAATTGCTCAAAATGCGCAAACCGTGCAAACCCTGAAAACCGCAAAACCCCGTAAACCCCGTAAACCCATATAAACCCCGTAAACCGCGTAAACCCCATAAACCCTGTAAACTACGTAAACCCCGCAAACTCGTGTAAACCGCATAAACCTGCGTAAACAGCAAAACCCCCAAATACCCGATAAACCCCAAAACCCCCGTAAACTCCGTAAACCCCGTAAACTCTGTAAACCCCATACAAACCATAAACCCCGCAAAACCCTATACAAATCGTAAATCCCATAAACCCCGTACAAACCATAAACCCTACAAAACCGTGTAAACCCTGCAAACCCTATAAACACGGGTTTATAGTGTTTACGGGGTTTCCGGGGGGGTTTATGGGGTTTGCGGGGTTTACGCGGTTTGCAAGGTTTACAGGGTTTACAGTTTGTACGGGATTTACATGGATTTCGCTGTTTGCACAGTTTATACGGTTTGTGGGGGATGTGCGGTTTGCGTGGTTTGCAGGGTTTGCGCTGTTTGCGGGGTTTGCGCAGTTTGCATGGTTTGCGGCATTTGCACGAATTGCGACGTTTGCGGGGTTTGCGGGGTTATTCATGGTCTACACGATTTACGGTTTACACGGTTTACATGGTTTGCGGTTTACACGATTTACGCAGTTTGCGGGGTTTGCGCAGTTTGCAGGGTTTGTGAGGTTTTCACAGTTTGTGTGGTTTGCGGGGTTTGCGCGGTTTGTAAGGTTTCTACGGTTTGCGCAGTTTGCCACGTTTGCATGGTTAGCGGTGTTTGCGGGGTTTGTGGGGTTTGCGAGGTTTACGGGGTTTGCGGGGTTTACGCGGCTTGCGGGGTTTACGATTTGTACGGGGTTTACGGGGTTTACGGTTTGTACAGGGTTTATAGGGTTTACGGTTTGTACAGGGTTTACGGAGTTTACGGGGATTTCAGGGTTTACCGAGTTTTTGGGGTTTATGTGATTTATGCGGGTTTACAAGGTTTATGCGGTTTACAAGGTTTACTGGGTTTACGCTATTTGCGGGGTTTATAAGGTTTACGGTTTGTACGTGGTTTTCAGGGTTTACCAGGATTTCAGGGTTTACGAGGTTTACAGGATTTACAGGGTTTATGCAGTTTGCGGGGTTTGCGAGGTTTACGATTTGCGTATTTTGCAGGGTTTGCGTGTTTTGTAGGGTTATTCCGGGTTTACATAGTTTACGGTGTTTACACGGTTTACGAGGTTTGTTCGGTTTACTCAGTTTGCGGGATTTGCAAGGTTTGCGCAGTTTTGCGGTTTGTGCGGTTTGCAGAGTTTGCTCGGTTTCTGGGTTTGCGCGGTTTGCAGGGTTTGCGCAGTTTGCGGTGTTTGCGGGGTTTGCGGGGTTTGCGGGGTTTGCGAGGTTTACGGGGTTTGCAGGGTTTACGCGGTCTGAGGGTTTACAATTTGTACCGGGTTTACGGGGTTTACAGGTTTACGGTTTGTACGGGGTTTACAGAGTTTACAGAGATTTCGAGGTTTTCGCAGTCTATGGGGTTTACATGGTTTACGGGGTTTACACAGTTTACTCGGTTTGCGGGGTTTGCACAGTTTGCGGGGCTTGTGCGGTTTGCGCAATTTGTAGGGTTTGTAGGGTTTGCGCGGTTTGCGGCGTTTGCACGGTTTGCGGCGTTTGCAGGGTTTGCAGGGTTTATGGGGTTTACGAGGTTTGTGGGGTTTACGCAGTTTGCGGTGTTTACAATTTGTACCGAGTTTACAGAGCTTACGGTTTGTACAGGGTTTACAGGGTTTACGGTTTGTACGGGGTTTACGGGGTTTAGGGTTTACGCGGTTTGCGGGGTTTGCGGGGTTTACGCAGTTTGTGCAGTTTACGCGGTTTGCAGGGTTTGCGGGGTTTGCAGGGTTTGCGGGATTTGCAGGGTTATTCGGGGTTTACATAGTTTACAGGATTTACACGGTTTAAAGGGTTTGCGCGGTTTAAAGGGTTTGCGCAGTTTGCGTGGTTTGCAGCATTTGCACGGTTTGCGGCATTTGCGGGGGGGTTTGGAGGATTTTTGAGGTTTACGGGATTTGCGGGTTTGCGGGGTTATTCAGGGACTACCGATTTTCGAGGTTTACCGAGTTTTTAGGGTTTACACGGTTTACGGGGTTTAGGGTTTACACGGTTTGCGGGGTTTGCGAGGTTTACGCGGTTTGCGCAGTTTACGCGGTTTGCAGGGTTTGCGGGGTTTGCAGGGTTTGCGTGATTTGCAGGGTTATTCGGGGTTTACATAGTTTACAGGATTTAAGGTTTAAAGGGTTTGCGCAGTTTGCGTGGTTCAAAGGGTTTGCGCGGTTTAAAGGGTTTGCGCAGTTTGCGTGGTTTGCGGCATTTGCACGGTTTGCGGCATTTGCGGGGTATACGGGGTTTGCTGGGTTGCGAGGTTTACGGGGTTTGGAGGATTTTTGAGGTTTACGGGATTTGCGGGGTTTGCGGGGTTATTCAGGGACTACCGGGTTTTCGAGGTTTACCGAGTTTTTAGGGTTTACACGGTTTACGGGGTTTACGCAGTTTATGGGGTTTACGTGGTTTACGGGCTTTACGCGGTTTAACGAGTTTGTGCGTTTTACGGGGTTTACGTGGTTTATAGGGTTTACACGCTTTACGGGGTTTATGCGATTTATGGGGTTTATGCGATTTGTGGAGTCTACACAGTTTGCGCGGTTTGTGCAGTTTGCGAGGTTTACGCGGTTTGCGGGGTTTACAGTGTTTGCGGGGTTTGCAGGGTTTATGGGGTTTACAGGGTTTACAGAGTTTGTGGGGTTTATGGGGTTTACGATTTCTACGGGGTTTACATGGATTCTGCGGTTTACGCGGTTTATGCAGTTTACGCGGTTTACGATTTCTACGGGGTTTACGGGGTTTACGGGGATTACGATTTCTACGGAGTTTGCAGGGTTTGCACGGGTTGCGCGGGTTGCATGAGTTTGCATGGGTTTGCGCATGTTTACGGGGTTTACGGGGTTTACGGGGTTTCTGGAGGGGTTTATGGGGTTTGCAGTGATTACGCGGTTTGCAGCTTTTATGGTTTGTACAGGGTTTACGGGGTTTACGGTTTGTACGGGGTTTATAGGGTTTACTGTTTGCGGGGTTTGCGCGGTTTGCATGGTTTGCGACGTTTGCACGGTTTGCGGCATTTGTAGGGTTTGCGGGGATTGCGGGGTTATTCATGGTTTACGCGGTTTACGGTTTGCACGGTTTAGAGGGTTTGCGCGGTTTATGCGATTTTGCAGGATTTGAGTGGTTTGCGGGGTTAGCAGGGTTTGTGCGGTTTGCGTGATTTGCGCGGTTTGCAAGGTTTCCAGCGGTTTGCGCGGTTTGCGGCGTTTGCATGGTTTGCAGGGTTTGCAGGGTTTACAGGGTTTGTGGGGATTACGCGGTTTGCGAGGTTTACGGTTTGTATGGTGTTTATGGGGTTTTCGGATTGTACGGGTTTTTACAGGGTTTACGGTTTGTACGGGGTTTACGGAGTTTACGGGGATTTTGGGGGTTTACCGGGTTTTTGGAGTTTATGCGATTTATGTGGGTTTATGGGGTTACGCGGTTTACGAGGTTTACGGTATTTACGCTATTTATGGGGTTTACGGTTTGTACGTGGTTTTCGGGGTTTACCGGGATTTCAGAGTTTATGGGGTTTACGGGGTTACAGGGTTTACACGGTTTGCGGGGTTTACGCGGTTTGCGTGGATTGCACGGTTTGCAGGGTTTGTAGGGTTTGCAAGGTTTGCGGCGTTTGCGGCGTTTGTAGGGTTTGCAGGGTTTGCGGGGTTTGCGCGGTTTGCGGGATTTGCGCGGTTTGCCCAGTTTGCACGGTTTGCGTGGTTTGCGCGGTTTTGCGGTGTTTGCACGGTTTGTGGCGATTGCGGGGTTTGCGGTGTTTGCAAGGTTTACAGGGTTTGCAGGGTTTACGTGGTTTGCGGGGTTTACGGTTTGTACCAAGTTTACGGGGTTTACGTTTTGTACAGGGTTTACAGTTTGTACTGGGTTTACGGAGTTTACGGGGATTTCTGGGTTTACGGGGTTTACGGAGTTTACGGGGATTTCAGGGTTTATCGAGTTTTTTGGGTTTATGCAGTTTACGCGGGTTTACGGGGTTTACTCAGTTTATAGGGTTTACGGGGTTTATGCGGTTTACGGGGTTTACGGTTTGTGATAGACTTAGAATTCTGATACATTTTACACCTCATTCTACTATAATTTTATTTATATTTAATATTATTTTATTTTCTATTTAGCTAAAAAAATGTATCAT
>KZ451969.1:5952603-5965062 GCA_002786265.1 Apostasia shenzhenica | reverse complement strand
CGCGTAAACCCCGCAAACCCTGCAAACCCCGCAAACGCCGTAAACCGTGCAAACACCGCAAACCATGCAAACGCCGCAAACCACGCAAACTGCGCCAACCCCGCAAACCGCGGAAAACCCGCAAACTGCACAAACCCGCAAACTGCACAAACCACGTAAACCCCGCAAACCGCTCAAACCCCACAAACCGCATAAACCGTGCAAACCTCGTAAACTGTGTAAACCGTAAACCACGTAAACCCCTAATAACCATGCAAATACCGCAAACTCCGCAAACACCGTAAACCACGTAAACCCTGTACAAACCGTAAACCCCGTAAACCCTGTAAAAACCGTAAACCCCGCAAACCGTGTAAACCCCGTAATCCCCGCAAACCCTGCAAACCCTGCAAACCCCACAAACCCTACAAACCCCGCAAACCCCGTAAACCCTGCAAACGCCTCAAACCGTGCAAACGCCGTAAACCCTATAAACCCCAAAAATGTCGTACAAATCATAAACCCCGTAAACCCGTACAAGCCGTGCAAACCCCGTAAACCCCGGAAACCCCATAAACCCCGTAAACCCCGAAGAACCCCGTAAAATATGTAAACCGCCTGTAATCTGTAAACCCCGTATAAACCGTAAACCCCGTACGAACCGTAAACCCCATACTAACCGTAAACCCCGTACTAACCGTAAACCCCGTACCAACCGTAAACCCTGTACTGACCGTAAACCCCGTACCAACCGTAAACCCCATACCAACCGTAAACCCCGTACCAACCATAAACCCCGTACCAACCATAAACCCCGTACCAACGGTAAACCCCGTAACCGTAAAACCCGTAAATCCCGACAACTTCGACAACCCCGTAAATCTGACAACCCCGACAACCCCGACAACCTCGACAACATCGTAAACCCCGCAAACTGCGTAAACCCCGCAAACTGCATAAACCCCGCAAACCCCGTAAACCCCGCAGACCCCGCAAACCCCGCAAACACCGCAAACCATGGAAACGCTGCAAATCATGCAAACCCCATAAACCGCGCAAAACCTGCAAACCACGCAAACCACACAAACCCTGCAAATCGCGCAAACCTCGCAAACTGCATAAACTGTGCAAACCTCGTAAACTCCCCGCAAACCCCGCAAATCCCGTAAACCCCGGAAACCCCGCAAACCCCGCAAATCCCATAAACCCCCGAAACCCCGCAAACCCCGCAAACCCTGTAAACCCCGCAAACCCCGTAAACCCCGCAAACCCTGTAAACCCCGTAAATCCCGTAAACCATGTAAACCCTATAAACCTGCGTAAACCCCGCAAACCGTGTAAACCCCGCAAACCGTGTAAACCCCGTAAACCCCATACAAACTCTAAACCCTGTAAACCGCATAAACCCTGTAAACCCCAGAAACCACGTGAAGCCCGTAAACCCGCGTAAACCGCATAAACCTCAAAAACCCAGAAATCCACGAAATCCTCGTAAACTCCGTAAACCTCGTACAAACCGTAAATATTGTAAACCCTGTACAAACCGTAAACCCCGTAAACCCGGTACAAACCGTAAACCCTGCAAACCGCGTAAACCCCGCAAACCCCGTAAACTCTGTAAACCCCGCAAACCCCACAAACGCCGCAAACTGTGCAAACGCTGCAAAACTGCGCAAACACCGCAAATCGTGCAAACCCTGCAAAGCTGCGCAAACCCCGCAAATCGTGCAAACCGTGCAAACCGCGCAAATCCCAAAAACTTCGCAAACCCCGCAAACCCTGCAAACCCCACAAACGCCGCAAACCGTGCAAACGCTACAAACCGCGCAAACCACGCAAACCGCGCAAACTGTGTAAACCGCGCAAACTGCGCAAACTGAGCAAACTGCGTAAACCCCGCAAACTTCGCAAACTGCGTAAACCTCATAAACCCCGTAAACCTGTAAACCCCACAAACTGTGTAAACCCCCGTAAACCCCGTAAACCCCATACAAACCATAAACCCCGCAAATCGCGTAAACCCCGCAAACCCTGCAAACCCCGCAAACGCCGTAAACCGTGCAAACACCGCAAACCATGCAAACACCGCAAACCACGCAAACTGCGCCAACCCGCAAACCGTGGAAAACCCGCAAACTGCACAAACCCCGTAAACCCTGCAAACCCTGCAAACCTAGCAAACCGCGCAAACCCCACAAACCGCATAAACCGTGCAAACCTCGTAAACCGTGTAAACCGTAAATCACGTAAACCCCTAATAACCCTGCAAACACCGCAAACCCTGCAAATAACGTAAACCCCATAAACCCTTTACAAACCGTAAACCCCATAAACCTTGTACAAACCGTAAACCCCGCAAACCGTGTAAACCCCGTAATCCCTGCAAACCCTGCAAACCCCGCAAACCCCATAAACCCCGCAAACGCCCCAAACGGTGCAAACGCCGTAAACCTTGTAAACCCCAAAAATGTCGTACAAACCATAAACCCCGTAAACCCCTTACAAGCCGTGCAAACCCCGTAAACCCCGGAAACCCCATAAACCCCGTAAACCCCGAAGAACCCCGTAAAATATGTAAACCGCCTGTAATCTATAAACCCCGTATAAACCGTAAACCCCGTACGAACCGTAAACCCCATACTAACCGTGAACCCCGTACTAACCGTAAACCCCGTACCAACCGTAAACTCTGTACCGACCGTAAACCCCGTACCAACCGTAAACCCCATACCAACCGTAAACCCCGTACCAACCATAAACCCCGTACCAACGGTAAACCCCATAACCGTAAACCCCGTAAATCCCGACAACTTTGACAACCCCGTAAATCTGACAACCCCGACAACCCCGACAACCTCGACAACATCGTAAACCCTGCAAACTGCGTAAACCCTGCAAACTGCATAAACCCCGCAAACCCCGTAAACCCCGCAGACCCCGCAAACCCTGCAAACACCACAGACCATGGAAACACTGCAAACCACGCAAACCCCGTAAACCGTGCAAAACCCGCAAACCACGCAAACCCCACAAACCCTGCAAACCGCGCAAACCCCGCAAACTGCATAAACTGTGCAAACCTCGTAAACTATGTAAACTATAAACAGCATAAACACCGAATAACCCCGCAAACACCGCAAACCCCACAAACCCAGCAAACATCGAAACCCCGCAAAACCTGCAAACCCTGCAAATGCCGCAAACCGTGCAAACGCCGCAAACCATGCAAACCGCACAAACCCCGCAAACAGCGCAAACCTCGCAAACCCTGCAAACCACGCAAACCACGCAAACTGTGTAAACCGCGCAAACCCTGTAAACCCCGCAAACCATGCAAACCACGCAAACCGTGTAAACCGCGCAACCCCTGTAAATCCTGTAAACCCCAAAAACTACATAAACCTCGAATAACCCAGCAAACCCCGCAAACCCCGCAAACTCCGCAAACCCCGCAAACCCTACAAATCGTGCAAACGCCACAAACCGCGCAAACCCTTCAAACTGCGCAAACCCCGCAAACCCCGCAAACCCCTCAAACCGTGCAAACTGCGAAAATCGCTCAAACTGCGCAAACCGTGCAAACCCTGAAAAACGCGAAACCCCGTAAACCCCATAAACCCTGTAAACCCCGTAAACCCATATAAACCCCGTAAACCGCATAAACCCCATAAACCCTATAAACTACATAAACCCCGTAAACCCGTGTACACCGCATAAACCCGCGTAAACAGCAAAAACCCCAAATACCCGATAAACCCCAAAACCCCCGTAAACTCCGTAAACCCCGTAAACTCCGTAAACCCTGCAAACCCCGCAAACCCCGTAAACCCTGTAAACCCCGCAAACCCCGTAAACCCTGCAAACCTTGCAAACCTTGTAAACTACGTAAACCCCATAAACTGCAGAAACCCCATAAACCGAGTAAACCCCAAAAACTCAGTAAACTCCAAAAAACTCGCTAAACCCCGAATAACCCCGCAAACCCCGCAAATCCCGTAAACCCCGGAAACCGCGCAAACCCCGCAAATTCCATAAACCCCCGAAACCCCGCAAACCCCGCAAACCCTGTAAACCCCGCAAACCCCGCAAACCCTGTAAACCCCGTAAATCCCATAAACCATGTAAACCCTATAAACCTGCGTAAACCCCGCAAACCGTGTAAACCCCGTAAACCCCATACAAACCCTAAACCCCGTAAACCGCATAAACCCTGTAAACCCCATAAACCACATGAAGCCCGTAAACCCGCGAAAACCGCATAAACCTCAAAAACCCAGAAATCCTCGAAATCCTCGTAAACTCCGTAAACCTCGTACAAACCGTAAACATTGTAAACCCTGTACAAACCGTAAACCCCGTAAACCCGGTACAAACCGTAAACCCTGCAAACCGCGTAAACCCCGCAAACCCCGTAAACTCTGTAAACCCCGCAAACCCCACAAACGCCGCAAACTGTGCAAACGCTGCAAAACTGCGCAAACACCGCAAATCGTGCAAACCCTGCAAAACTGCGCAAACCCCGCAAATCGTGCAAACCGTGCAAACCGCGCAAATCCCAAAAACTTCGCAAACCCCGCAAACCCTGCAAACCCCACAAACGCCGCAAACCGTGCAAACGCTACAAACCGCGCAAACCACGCAAACCGCGCAAACTGTGTAAACCGCGCAAACTGCGCAAACTGAGCAAACTGCGTAAACCCCGCAAACTTCGCAAACTGCGTAAACCTCATAAACCCCGTAAACCTGTAAACCCCACAAACTGTGTAAACCCCCGTAAACCCCGTAAACCCCATACAAACCATAAACCCCGCAAATCGCGTAAACCCCGCAAACCCTGCAAACCCCGCAAACGCCGTAAACCGTGCAAACACCGCAAACCATGCAAACACCGCAAACCACGCAAACTGCGCCAACCCGCAAACCGTGGAAAACCCGCAAACTGCACAAACCCCGTAAACCCTGCAAACCCTGCAAACCTAGCAAACCGCGCAAACCCCACAAACCGCATAAACCGTGCAAACCTCGTAAACCGTGTAAACCGTAAATCACGTAAACCCCTAATAACCCTGCAAACACCGCAAACCCTGCAAATAACGTAAACCCCATAAACCCTTTACAAACCGTAAACCCCATAAACCTTGTACAAACCGTAAACCCCGCAAACCGTGTAAACCCCGTAATCCCTGCAAACCCTGCAAACCCCGCAAACCCCATAAACCCCGCAAACGCCCCAAACGGTGCAAACGCCGTAAACCTTGTAAACCCCAAAAATGTCGTACAAACCATAAACCCCGTAAACCCCTTACAAGCCGTGCAAACCCCGTAAACCCCGGAAACCCCATAAACCCCGTAAACCCCGAAGAACCCCGTAAAATATGTAAACCGCCTGTAATCTATAAACCCCGTATAAACCGTAAACCCCGTACGAACCGTAAACCCCATACTAACCGTGAACCCCGTACTAACCGTAAACCCCGTACCAACCGTAAACTCTGTACCGACCGTAAACCCCGTACCAACCGTAAACCCCATACCAACCGTAAACCCCGTACCAACCATAAACCCCGTACCAACGGTAAACCCCATAACCGTAAACCCCGTAAATCCCGACAACTTTGACAACCCCGTAAATCTGACAACCCCGACAACCCCGACAACCTCGACAACATCGTAAACCCTGCAAACTGCGTAAACCCTGCAAACTGCATAAACCCCGCAAACCCCGTAAACCCCGCAGACCCCGCAAACCCTGCAAACACCACAGACCATGGAAACACTGCAAACCACGCAAACCCCGTAAACCGTGCAAAACCCGCAAACCACGCAAACCCCACAAACCCTGCAAACCGCGCAAACCCCGCAAACTGCATAAACTGTGCAAACCTCGTAAACTATGTAAACTATAAACAGCATAAACACCGAATAACCCCGCAAACACCGCAAACCCCACAAACCCAGCAAACATCGAAACCCCGCAAAACCTGCAAACCCTGCAAATGCCGCAAACCGTGCAAACGCCGCAAACCATGCAAACCGCACAAACCCCGCAAACAGCGCAAACCTCGCAAACCCTGCAAACCACGCAAACCACGCAAACTGTGTAAACCGCGCAAACCCTGTAAACCCCGCAAACCATGCAAACCACGCAAACCGTGTAAACCGCGCAACCCCTGTAAATCCTGTAAACCCCAAAAACTACATAAACCTCGAATAACCCAGCAAACCCCGCAAACCCCGCAAACTCCGCAAACCCCGCAAACCCTACAAATCGTGCAAACGCCACAAACCGCGCAAACCCTTCAAACTGCGCAAACCCCGCAAACCCCGCAAACCCCTCAAACCGTGCAAACTGCGAAAATCGCTCAAACTGCGCAAACCGTGCAAACCCTGAAAAACGCGAAACCCCGTAAACCCCATAAACCCTGTAAACCCCGTAAACCCATATAAACCCCGTAAACCGCATAAACCCCATAAACCCTATAAACTACATAAACCCCGTAAACCCGTGTACACCGCATAAACCCGCGTAAACAGCAAAAACCCCAAATACCCGATAAACCCCAAAACCCCCGTAAACTCCGTAAACCCCGTAAACTCCGTAAACCCTGCAAACCCCGCAAACCCCGTAAACCCTGTAAACCCCGCAAACCCCGTAAACCCTGCAAACCTTGCAAACCTTGTAAACTACGTAAACCCCATAAACTGCAGAAACCCCATAAACCGAGTAAACCCCAAAAACTCAGTAAACTCCAAAAAACTCGCTAAACCCCGAATAACCCCGCAAACCCCGCAAATCCCGTAAACCCCGGAAACCGCGCAAACCCCGCAAATTCCATAAACCCCCGAAACCCCGCAAACCCCGCAAACCCTGTAAACCCCGCAAACCCCGCAAACCCTGTAAACCCCGTAAATCCCGTAAACCATGTAAACCCTATAAACCTGCGTAAACCCCGCAAACCGTGTAAACCCCGTAAACCCCATACAAACCCTAAACCCCGTAAACCGCATAAACCCTGTAAACCCCATAAACCACATGAAGCCCGTAAACCCGCGAAAACCGCATAAACCTCAAAAACCCAGAAATCCTCGAAATCCTCGTAAACTCCGTAAACCTCGTACAAACCGTAAACATTGTAAACCCTGTACAAACCGTAAACCCCATAAACCCGGTACAAACCGTAAACCCTGCAAACCGCGTAAACCCCGCAAACCCCGTAAACTCTGTAAACCCAGCAAACCACACTAACGCCGCAAACTGTGCAAACGCTGCAAAACTGCGCAAACACCGCAAATCGTGCAAACCCTGCAAAACTGCGCAAACCCCGCAAATCGTGCAAACCGAGCAAACCGCGCAAATCCCAAAAACTTTGCAAACCCCGCAAACCCTGCAAACCCCACAAACGCCGCAAACCGTGCAAACGCTGCAAACCGCGCAAACCGCGCAAACTGTGTAAACCGCGCAAACTGCGCAAACTGAGCAAACTGCGTAAACCCCGCAAACATCGCAAACTGCGTAAACCTCATAAACCTCATAAACCTATAAACCCCGCAAACTGTGTAAACCCCGTAAACCCCGTAAACCCTGTAAACCCCATACAAACCGTAAACCCCATAAACCGCGTAAATCCCGTAAACCCGCGTAAACCCGGTAAACCCCAAAATCCCGGTAAACCTGCGTAAACCGTAAACCCCAAAAACCCGGTAAACCCCAAAATCCCCGTAAACTCCGTAAACCCCATACAAACCATAAACCCCATACAAACCGTAAACCCTGCAAACCCCGTGCAAACCGTAAACCTTGTAAACACGGTGCAAATCGTAAACCCCATAAACCAAGTACAAACCGTAAACCCTGTAAGCCCGGTACAAACCGTAAACCCCATAAACCAAGTACAAACCGTAAACCCCGCAAATCGCGTAAACCCCGCAAACCCTGCAAACCCCGCAAACGCCGTAAACCGTGCAAACACCGCAAACCATGCAAAAGTCGCAAACCACGCAAACTGCGCCAACCCCGCAAACCGCGGAAAACCCGCAAACTGCACAAACCCCGTAAACCCTGCAAACCCTGCAAACCTCGCAAACCGCGCAAACCCCACAAACCGCATAAACCGTGCAAACCTCGTAAACTGTGTAAACCGTAAACCACGTAAACCCCTAATAACCCTGCAAACATTGCAAACCCCGCAAACACCGTAAACCCCGTAAATCTGTACAAACCGTAAACCCCGTAAACCCTGTACAAACCGTAAACCCCGAAAACCGTGTAAACCCCGTAATCCCCGCAAACCCTGCAAACCCTACAAACCCCGCAAACCCTACAAACCCCGCAAACCCCGTAAACCCTGCAAACGCCTAAACCGTGCAAACGCCGTAAACCCTGTAAACCCCAAAAATATCGTACAAACCATAAACCCCGTAAACCCCGTACAAGCCGTGCAAACCCCGAAAACCCCGCAAACTCCATAAACCCCATAAACCCAGAAGAACCCAGTAAAATATGTAAACCGCCTGTAATCTGTAAACCCTGTATAAACCGTAAACCCCGTACGAACCGTAAACCCCATACTAACCGTGAACCCCGTACGAACCGTAAACCCCGTACCAACCGTAAACCCCGTACCAACCGTAAACCCCGTACCAACCGTAAACCCCATACCAACCGTAAACCCCGTACCAACCATAAACCCCGTACCAACGGTAAACCCCGTAACCGTAAACCCCGTAAATCCCGACAACTTTGACAACCCCGTAAATCTGACAACCCCGACAACCCCGACAACCTCGACAACATCGTAAACCCCGCAAACTGCGTAAACCCCACAAACTGCATAAACCCCGCACACCCCGTAAACCCCGCAGACCCCGCAAACCCCGCAAACACCGCAAACCATGGAAACGCTGCAAATCATGCAAACCCCATAAACCGCGCAAAACCCACAAACCACGCAAACCCCACAAACCCTGCAAACCGCGCAAACCTCGCAAACTGCATAAACTGTGCAAACCTCGTAAACTATGTAAACTATAAACCGCATAAACACCGAATAACCACGCAAACACCGCAAACCCCCAAACCCAGCAAACATCGAAACCCCGCAAACCCTGCAAACCCTACAAATGCCGCAAACAGTGCAAACGCCGCAAACCATGCAAACCGCAGAAACCCCGCAAACAACGCAAACCGCGCAAACCCTGCAAACCCCGCAAACCACGCAAACCACGCAAACCGTGTAAACCACGCAACCCCTATAAATCGTGTAAACCCCATAAACTACATAAACCTCGAATAACCCTGCAAATCCCGCAAACCCCGCAAACTCCGCAAATCCCGCAAAATCGTGCAAACGCCACAAACCGCGCAAACCCTTCAAACCGTGCAAACCCCGCAAACCCCGCAAACCGTGCAAACTGCAAAAATCGCTCAAACTGCGCAAACCGTGCAAACCCTAAAAACCGCGAAACCCCGTAAACCCCATAAACCCTGTAAACCCCGTAAACCCATATAAACCCCATAAACCGCGTAAACCCCATAAACCCGCGTACACCGCATAAACCCGCGTAAACAGCAAAAACCCCAAATACCCGATAAAACCCAAAACCCCCGTAAACTCCGTAAACCCCGTAAACTCCGTAAACCCGATATAAACCATAAACCCCGTAAACCCCATACAAATCGTAAATCCCGTAAACCCCGTACAAACCATAAACCCTGCAAAATCGTGTAAACCCCGCAAACCCTATAAACACGGGTTTACAGCGTTCACGGGGTTTCCGGGGGGGTTTACGGGGTTTGCAAGGTTTACACTGTTTGCAGGGTTTACAGGGTTTACAGTTTGTACGGGATTTACATGGATTTCGCGGTTTGCATAGTTTATGCGGTTTGTGTGGGATGTGCGGTTTGCGGGGTTTGCAGGGTTTCCGCTGTTTGCGGGGTTTGCGCAGTTTGCATGGTTTGCGGCGTTTGCACGAATTGCGGCGTTTGCGGGGTTTGCGGGGTTTGTGGGGTTTGCGGGGTTATTCATGGTCTACGCGATTTATGGTTTACACGGTTTACAGGGTTTGCGGTTTACACGATTTACGCAGTTTGCGGGGTTTGCATAGTTTGCAGGGTTTGCGAGGTTTTCACAGTTTGCGTGGTTTGCGGGTTTGCGCGGTTTGTAAGGTTTCCACAGTTTGCACAGTTTGTGACGTTTGCACGGTTAGCGGTGTTTGCGGGGTTTGTGGGGTTTGTGGGGTTTACAGGGTTTGCGGGGTTTACACGGCTTGCGGGGTTTACGATTTGTATGGGGTTTACGGGTTATACGGTTTGTACGGGGTTTACAGGGTTTACGGTTTGTACGGGGTTTACGGAGTTTACGGAGTTTACAGAGATTTCGGGGTTTACCAAGTGTTTGGGGTTTATGCGATTTACGCGGGTTTACAAGGTTTATGTCATTTACGAGGTTTATTGGGTTTACGCTATTTGCGGGGTTTACAGGGTTTACGGTTTGTACGTGGTTTTCAAGGTTTACCAGGATTTCAGGGTTTATGATGTTTACGGGATTTACAGGGTTTACGCAGTTTGCAGGGTTTGCGGGGTTTACGGTTTGCGTGGTTTGCTGGGTTTGCGTGGTTTGTAGGGTTATTCTGGGTTTACACAGTTTACGGTGTTTACATGGTTTACGAGGTTTGTGCGGTTTACTCAGTTTGCGGGATTTGCAAGGTTTGCGCGGTTTGTGCGGTTTGCAGAGTTTGCTCGGTTTCTGAGTTTGCGTGGTTTGCAGGGTTTGTGCAGTTTGTGGTGTTTGCGGGGTTTGCGGGGTTTACGGGGTTTGCGGGGTTTACGCGGTTTGAGGGGTTTACAATTTGTATCGGGTTTACGGGGTTTACAGGGTTTACAGTTTGTACGGAGTTTACAGAGTTTACAGGGATTTCGAGGTTTTTGCGGTCTATGGGGTTTACATGGTTTACGGGGTTTACACGGTTTACTCGGTTTGTGGGGTTTGCATAGTTTGCGAGGCTTGTGCGGTTTGCGCAGTTTGTAGTGTTTGTAAGGTTTGCGCGGTTTGCGACATTTGCACAGTTTGCGGTGTTTGCGGGGTTTGCAGGGTTTACGGGGTTTACAAGGTTTGCGGGGTTTACGCAGTTTGCGGTGTTTACATTTTTTACCGAGTTTGCGGGGTTTGCGCGGTTTGCGGGGTTTGCGGGGTTTGCGGGGTTTGCGGGGTTTGTAGGTTATTCGGGGTTTCGCAATTTACAGGTTTTACAGGCTTTAAACGGGTTTTGCGGCGGTTTAACTTGGTTTGCGCGGTTTGCGCGGTTTGTGGCATTTCAACGTTTGTGCTTTGCGTTTTTACAGGGGTTTGCTGGGTTTTGCGAAGGTTTTACGGGGTTTGGAAGATTTTTCGGGGTTTCTGGAATTTGCGGGGTTTTGCGGGGTTATTCGGGGATTACCAGGGTTTTCCGAAGTTTAACCGAGTTTTTAGGGTTACAAACAGTTTACGGGGTTTAAACGGTACGTTTATTGGGGTTTTTTTACGTGGTTTATGGGTTTATGCGGTTTAACGAGTTTTGTGGCGATTTACGGGGTTTTACGTGGTTTAATAGGGTTTACAGCTTTACGGGTTTTAATGTGATTTATGGGGTTTACGGATTTGTGGGGTTTTACCAGCAGTTTGCGTCGGTTTGTGGTGGTTTGCGAGTTCTACGCGGTTGCGGGGTTTAAAGGGTTTGTGGGGTTTGCAAGGGTTTATGAGGTTTAGGGAGTTTGGCGGGGTTACGGGGTTTACGGTTTGTACAGGGGTTTACATGGATTTCTGCGGTTTTAACGCGGTTTTCATGCAGTTTACGCGGTTTAAATGATTTTACGAATTTACGGGATTTACGGGGATTACGATTTTCTCTGCGGGGTTTGCAAAGGTTTGCACGGGTTCGCGGATTGCATGAGTTTGGCGTCGGGTTGCGCATGTTTACGGGGTTTTACGGGGTTTACGGGTTTTTCCGGAGGGGTTTTAATGGGTTTTGCGGTGTTTACGCGGTTTGCGGTTTTTATGGTTTGTACACGGGTTTACGGGGTTTACGGTTTTGTACGGGGTACGGGTTTTACTGTTATGGGTGGTCTACAGTTGCTTGGTTGTGGAGTTTGCATGGGTTTGGGCGGGGGATTGCGGGGTTTGCGGGGTTATTCCATGGTTTACCAGCGGTTTAACGGTTTTGCCACGGTTTAACAGGGTTGCGCAGCTTTTAGGCGGTTTGCGGATTTGAGGCGGTGTTTGCACGGGTTTGCGGAGTTTACGAGTTTGCGGAGTTTACCGCAGTTTCGCGGTATTTATAGTTTGTACTAGTTACGGGGTTTACAGTTTGGGTACACGGGTTACAGAGTTTACTGGTTTGTACGGGGTTTAAGCGGGGTTTAATTTGGGTTTAACGAGCGGTTTGCGGGGGTTTTCGCGGAGTTTAGCAGTTTGCGGCAACTTGAGCAGTTGTATGCGGGTTTTG
>KZ451969.1:5934036-5946193 GCA_002786265.1 Apostasia shenzhenica | reverse complement strand
ATGTTTACCGCGGGTTTAGCTTAAGGGTTTATCGGGGTTTAGGCAGGGTTTGCAGGGTTTTTACGGGGTTTGCATGGGTTTAATGGGGTTTTACGGGATTTTGGCGGGGTTTGCGTGGGGGGATTTTTTCGGGGTTTACCGATTTTCGAGGTTTACCGAGTTTTTTTGGGGTTTATGTAGTTTACACGGGGTTTATTGCTAGTTTAGTTTTCAGTTTAACTCAGATTGTCGGATATCGTGGTGCATATTGGATGCTGATATTGTCAGAGAATACCGAATTTCATGAGATAGGGCAGAGGCACGGTCCAGTGGCTTCAATGAAGGCCCGTGGGCTTCCAAGTATTTTGGGCTGAAGCGGTAACAAACGGCATTGCCTAATGTTGTGAAAAAATCGTGTTACTGTTTCGTTTCAGTACTTAAGGAAGAACTTACTTATGAATTACGGAAAGGGCCCTGAAAACACGGAACAATTTTCCCTCATTTTCGAATTATTTGGTTGGGCAAAATGGTCTTTGTATTAAAATTTTAATGGTTAAGTAGATGTTTTGGGTAAGTTTACCCTAAGGGCGGATTGGAGCCGTCTTTAGTGTTATTCTCTACTAGCTAAAGCCTATTCGTGTTAAATATCACGAGATATTAGCTTCTAGTGTAGGTATCTTCATCAGGATATTTGATAAATTTCTATTACCATTGAACTGTTCTAGTAAAAAAAAGATTTAAATGATCTGAATTGAAAGGTGTTATAAGGTTGAGAAGCTTCTTTAGATAGGTGGGAGTATTGTCTTATAAGTCCTAAAATATGAACTCCTATGATATAGTTTAACACCAATACAAGCAAATCAAGAACGGTGGTGATCAGTTTCGATCTTCCAAAAGAAATGGAAGTACAAAGAATCTCATCCATATTCTACATTATCATATATTATGGGTAAATTTCCACGTCATCAAGATGTTCCGCACTAAGAGCAATACGTGTCCGGAATTTTGTAGTTATTTACCACTTACATCTTGCCTTTATCTATTCTCAAATTGAGGCTATATCATTTGAGGAAGTCGAAAAAGAATAAGGTTTTAAAAAATTCTAGCTATGTAAGAAAGAAATAACAATAAGAAAGATGTTGAGAACTCAAAATTCACGACTCAAAAATCATTTCCATTATTTTGATATATAGAAAATGTAAATTTTACCCAGAAATAAAGCTTGATGATGTGCGGTGTTATATGTTGTAATATAAACGTCATTTGATTGCAAAAAAAGTTTTTGCTCAAATTTGAAGGTAATCGATTTTTGAAGGAGACTTTTTGCAAGTACCGGTTGCTTCGTATTTAGAGGGGCTATACGTATTTTGCTTTCTTTTCTTTTACTTGGGTATTAAAGGTTTTTAAATATATATTCAAATGGGCGTCAAAAGAAGGCCTTATAAAATGGTTTTAATTAAAGAAAGAGAGGTTTATGTCGAGCAACCCGTCTCTCGGTTTATTGATTCTTTATTTTTTCGGAATTAATGTTTTCAAACTCAAAAGAAAGGGCTCTTTTATTGGCTTGAAATTAAGGCACTCCGTACTTGGTTATGAAGAGATTAAGAAGTAATTTCTAATGGATTAATAGTTTTTGGTTCAAGGACAAGTTGAAAGGACAATTTATTACACAAAAGACATGATAAATTTTTCATAGTAGTGTGCAAATTTAATGTAGATTGATATTATTTTTTTTTGGTGCTACTAATGAAAATTTTTGTGAAGAATTATTCTAAGTGCATAGTCTAGAGAATTTGAGATGTACATGATGGGAGAACTCACATTCTTTCTTTGATTGGCAAATCAGCAACTTTCCGACGGCAATAAAGTGTCCATTCTGTCAAATTAAGTATTACTAGATGAGCTTCTAAAGAAGTATGGAACTGGACAAAACTTAAAACAATTGGTAACTTTTAACTTCCGATGAGCCTTCCACCAAAATATGGATAAGATGAAAAAAAGGTTAAAAAAGTGTGGTATGAAAAGTTTTATTCGGGTATGATTAGGATTTTTTACTATTTTAACTACAAGTAGCCTAATATAGTTATTTAGTGTCATCACCTAAAAGATCCTCACTTAAAGGTGTTAAGAGATCTTTTAGATATTAGTGGGCACACACTCATAAGGGCTTTGGTTCCCAAAGGTGTTTCAACTCAGATTTGTTAGGGAGTACTTCTGAATGGCTCGATTTTTGCAGGGTGCAAAAGTCGATAGAAAGAGTTACCCATAAACCCCGCAAACCCCGTAAACCGCGTAAACCCCGTAAACCTCCGTAAACCCCATACAAACCGTAAACCCCGTAAACCGCATAAACCCCGTAAAGCCCGTAAACCGCATAAACCATGTAAACCCGCGTAAACCGCATAAACCCTAAAAACCCGGCAGACCCACCCCGAAATCCCCGTAAACTCCGTAAACCCCATACAAACCGTAAACCCTGTAAACCCCATGCAAACCGTAAACCCCGTAAACCCGGTACAAACCGTAAACCCCGCAAATGCCTCAAACGCTGCAAACCGTGCAAATGCTGCAAACCGTGCAAAACCTTCAAACCGTGCAAATCGCGCATATCGCGCAAACCATGCAAACCTTGCAAACCCTGCAAACCCCGCACACCCCTCAAAAAACCCAATGTAAACCCCCCGTAAACCGCACAAACTGCACATACTGCACAAACCGCACAAAACGCGCAAACTGCGCAAACTACGCAAACTGCACAAACAGCGCAAACCCCGCAAACCCCGTAAATCGCGCAAACCTTGCAAACCCTGCAAACCGCGCAAACCTCGCAAACACTGTAAACAGCGCAAACCTCGTAAACTATGTAAACCATAAACTGCATAAACTCCGAATAACCCCGCAAACCCTGCAAACCCTGCAAACTCCGCAAACCCCGCAAACCTTGCAAACGCCACAATCCGTGTAAATGCCGCAAACCATGCAAACCACGCAAATCCCGCAAGCAGCGCAAAAAGCGCAAATCTCGCAAACCTGGCAAACTGCGCAAACCCCGCAAACTGCGTAAACCATGCAAACCCCGTAAACCGTGCAAACCCTGTAAACCGTGTAAACCCTATAAACCGCGTGAACCCCAAATAATCTCGCAAACCCTGCAAACCCCGTAAACCCCGCAAACCCGGCAAACCCCGCAAACACCGCAAACCGTGCAAACCGCACAAACCGCGCAAACCACACAAATCGCGCAAACTGCGCAAACCGGGTAAACCACGCAAACCGCGCAAACCGCGCAAACTGCACAAACCTGCAAACCCCGCAAACTTCATAAACCGTTCTTATCGAGCTGCTTTATTCCATTTGATAACCCATGCTTATTCTAAAGCTTTATTGTTTTTGGGATCCGGATCCATTATCCATTCAATGGAACCAACTGTTGGATATTCACCAAAGAAAAGTCAGAATATGATTCTTATGGGAGGTTTAAGAAGATATGTTCCAATTACAAAAACTACTTTTTTTTAGGTACACTTTCTCTTTGTGGTATTCCACCCCTTGCTTGTTTTTGGTCCAAAGATGAAATTCTTCATGTGTAAACCACGTAAACCCCGAAATGCCGGTAAACCTCGAAAACCCCGTAAACCTCATACAATCCATAAAGCTTGTAAACCGCGTAAACCCCGTAAATCACATAAACCCCGTAAAACCGCGTAAACCGAATAAACCCCAAAAACCCGGTAAACCCCGAAATTCCCGTAAAGTCCGTAAACCCCGTACAAACCGTAAACCCCTTACAAACCTTAAATCCCGTAAACTGTGTAAACCCTGTAAACTGTGTAAACCCCGAATAACCTTGCAAACCCCGTAAATCCCGCAAACCCCTCAAACCCTGCAAACGTCGCAAACCGTGCAAACCGTGCAAACCGCGCAACCCGCAAAACCCGCGCAAACCCTCCAAACCCCGCAGAAATCGTAATCCCTGTAAACCCCGTAAACCCTGTAGAAATCATAAACCGCTTAAACCGAAAAATCCATGTAAACCCCGTACAAACCGTAAATCTCGTACAAACCGTAAACCTCACAAACCACGTAAACCCCGCAAACCACGTAAACCCTGCAAACCCTGAAAACCCCGTAAACCCCATAAACCCCGCAAACCCCGCAAACCCCGTAAACCCTGCAAACCGTGTAAACCACAAAACCGCACAAACCGCACATACTGTTTAAACCCCGCAACTCGCGTAAACCCCGTAAACCGCATAAACTCTGTAAACCGCACAAACCTTATAAATCGTGCAAACTCCGTAAACCGTGTAAACCCATAAAACACGACAAACCCCGAAAACCCGGTAATCCCCGAATAACCCAGCAAACCCCATAATGCCTGCAAACCCTGTAAAGCCCGCAACCCCGTAAACTCTGCAATCCTCGCAAACCCCGTAAACTGCATAAACCCGTAAATCGCGTAAACGCCAAAAACACGGTAAACCCTGAAAACCCGGTAAACCCCGAATAACCCGCAAACTCCGCAAATCCCGTAAACCCCATAAACCCTGCAAACCCCGCAAACACCGCAATCCCCGTAAACTCTTTAAACCCCGTAAACCACGCAAACCCTGCAAACCCTACAATTCCCGTAAACCCCGCAAACCCCGCAAACCCCACAAATCCCATAAACCCCTGAAACCCCGCAAACCCCGCAAACCCTGTAAACCCCGCAAACCCTGTAAACCCCGCAAACCCTGTAAACCCCGTAAATCCCGTAAACCATGTAAACCCTGTAAACCTGCGTAAACCCAGCAAACCGTGTAAACCCCGTAAACCCCATTCAAACCCTAACCCCGTAAACCGCAAAAACCCTGTAAACCCCATAAACCACGTAAAGCTCGTAAACACACGTAAACTGCATAAACCTCAAAAACCCAGAAAACCTCGAAATCCTCGTAAACTTCATAAACCTCGTACAAACCGTAAACATTGTAAACCCTGTACAAACCGTAAACCCCGTAAACCCGGTACAAACCGCAAACCCCACAAAAGCCGCAAACTGTGCAAACGCTGCAAAACTGCGCAAACACCGCAAATCGTGCAAACCCTGCAAATCGTGCAAACCGTGCAAACCGCGCAAATCCCAAAAACTGCGCAAACCCCGCAAACCCTGCAAACCCCACAAATGCCGCAAACTGTGTAAATGTTGCAAACCGCGCAAACCGCGCAAACTGTGCAAACCGTGCAAACTGCGCAAACTGCGCAAACTGAGCAAACCGCGTAAACCCCGCAAACTTCGCAAACTGCGTAAACCTCATAAACCCCGTAAACCTGTAAACCCCGTAAACCCCGTAAATACCATACAAACCGTAAACCCCATACAAACCGTAAACCCCATAAACCGCGTAAATCCCGTAAACCCGCATAAACCGCATAAACCCCAAAAACCCGGTAAACCCCAAAATCCCCGTAAACTCCATAAACCCCATACAAACCGTAAACCCCATACAAACCGTAAACCCTGCAAACCCTGTGCAAACCGTAAACCTCGTAAACCCGGTACAAACCGTAAACCCCATAAACCAAGTACAAACCGTAAATCCTATAAACCCGGTACAAACCGTAAACCCCATAAACCAAGTACAAACTGTAAACCCCGCAAATCGCGTAAACCCTACAAACCCCGCAAACCGTGCAAACCCCACAAACTACATAAACAGTGCAAACCTCGTAAACTGTGTAAACTGTAAACCACGTAAACCCCTAATAACCCTGCAAACACCGCAAATCCCGCAAACACCGCAAGCCCCGTAAACCCTGTATAAACCATAAACCCCGCAAACCGTGTAAACCCCGCAAACCCCGTAAACCCCGCAAACCCTACAAACCCTGCAAACCCCGCAAACCCTGCAAACCCCGCAAACCCCGTAAACCCCGTAAACCCCACAAACGCCTCAAACCGTGCAAACGCCGTAAACCCTGTAAACCCCAAAAATGTCGTACAAACCATAAACCCCGTAAACCCCGTACAAGCCGTGCAAACCCCGTAAACCCCGCAAACCCCGTAAACCCCGTAAACCCCGAAGAACCCCGTAAAATATGTAAACCCCCTGTAATCTGTAAACCCCGTACCAACCGTAAACCCGGTACCGACCGTAAACTCCGTACCAACCGTAAACCCCATACCAACCGTAAACCCCGTACCAACCATAAACCCCATACCAACGGTAAACCCCGTAACCGTAAACCCCGTAAATTCCGACAACTTCGACAACCACGTAAATCTGACAACCCCGACAACCCCGACAACCTCGACAACATCATAAACCCCGCAAACTGTGTAAACCCCGCAAACCGCATAAACCCCGAAAACCCCGTAAACCCCACAGACCCCGCAAACCCCGCAAACACCGCAAACCATGGAAATGCTGCAAACCATGCAAACCCGTAAACCGCGCAAAACCCGCAAACCATGCAAACCCCACAAACCCTGCAAACTGCGCAAACCCTGCAAACTGCATAAACTGTGCAAACCTCGTAAACTATGTAAACTATAAACCGCATAAACACCGAATAACCCCGCAAACACCGCAAACCCCACAAACCCAGCAAACATCGAAACCCCGCAAACCCTGCAAACCCCGCAAATGCCGCAAACCGTGTAAACGCCGCAAACCATGCAAACCGCACAAACCCCGCAAACAGCGCAAACCGCGCAAACCCCGCAGACCCCGCAAACCCTGCAAACCCTGCAAATCATGCAAACGCCGCAAACCGCGCAAACCCTTCAAACTGCGCAAACCCCACAAACCCCGCAAACCCCGCAAACCATGCAAACTGCGAAAATCGCTCAAACTGCGCAAACCGTGCAAACCCTGAAAATCGCAAAACCCCGTAAACCCCATAAACCCCATAAACCCCGTAAACCCATATAAACCCCGTAAACCGCGTAAATCCCATAAACCCTAAAAACTACATAAACCCCGTAAACCCGCGTACACCGCATAAACCCGCATAAACAGCAAAAACCCCAAATACCCAATAAACCCCAAAAACCCCGTAAACTCCGTAAACCCCGTAAACTCCGTAAACCCCGTAAACTCCATAAACCCCATACAAACCATAAACCCCGTAAACCCCATACAAATCGTAAATTCCGTAAACCCCGTACAAACCATAAACCCTGCAAAATCACGTAAACCCCGCAAACCCTATAAACACGAGTTTACAGTGTTTACGGGGTTTCCGGGGGGGTTTACGGGGTTTGCGGGGTTTACGTGGTTTGCAGGGTTTACAGTTTGTGCGAGATTTACATGGATTTCGCGGTTTGCACAATTTATGCGGTTTGTGGGGGATGTGCGGTTTGCGGCGTTTGTAGGGTTTGCGCTGTTTGCGGGGTTTGCACAGTTTGCATGGTTTGCGGCATTTGCATGAATTGCGGCATTTGCTGGTTTTGCGGGGTTTGTGGGGTTATTCATGGTCTACGTGATTTACGGTTTACATGGTTTACAGGGTTTGCGGTTTACACGATTTACACGGTTTGCGGGGTTTGTGCAGTTTGCAGGGTTTGCGAGGTTTTCACAGTTTGCGTGGTTTGCGGGGTTTGCGCGGTTTGTAAGGTTTCCACAGTTTGCGCAGTTTGTGACGTTTGCACGGTTAGCGGTGTTTGCGGGGTTTGTGGGGTTTACGCGGCTTGCGGGGTTTATGATTTATACGGGGTTTACGGGATTTACGGTTTGTACAGGGTTTACAGGGTTTACGGTTTGTACGGGGTTTACGGAGTTTACGGGGATTTCGGGGTTTACCGAGTTTTTGGGGTTTATGCGATTTACGCGGGTTTACAAGGTTTATGCGGTTTACGAGGTTTACTGGGTTTACGCTATTTGCGGGGTTTACAGGGTTTACAGTTTGTCGGTGGTTTTCAAGGTTTACTAGGATTTCAGGGTTTACGAGGTTTACGGGATTTACAGGGTTTACGCAGTTTGCAGGGTTTGCGGGGTTTACGGTTTGCGTGGTTTGCTGGGTTTGCGTGGTTTGTAGGGTTATTCTGGGTTTACACAGTTTACGGTGTTTACATGGTTTACGAGGTTTGTGCGGTTTACTCAGTTTGCGGGATTTGCAAGGTTTGCGTGGTTTGCGCAGTTTGTGCAGTTTGCAGAGTTTGCTCGGTTTCTGAGTTTGCGTGGTTTGCAGGGTTTGTGCAGTTTGCAGTGTTTGCGGGGTTTGCAGGGTTTGCGGGGTTTGCAAGGTTTACGGGGTTTGCGGGGTTTACGCGGTTTGAGGGGTTTACAATTTGTACCGGGTTTACGGGGTTTACAGTGTTTACAGTTTGTATGGAGTTTACAGAGTTTACAGGGATTTCGAGGTTTTTGCGGTCTATGGGGTTTTCATGGTTTACGGGGTTTACACGGTTTACTCGGTTTGCGGGGTTTGCACAGTTTGCGAGGCTTGTGCGGTTTGCACAGTTTGTAGGGTTTGTAAGGTTTGCGCGGTTTGCGGCGTTTGCACGGTTTGCGGCGTCTGCGGGGTTTGCAGGGTTTACGGGGTTTACGAGGTTTGCGGAGTTTACGCAGTTTGCGGTATTTACAGTTTGTACCGAGTTTACGGGGTTTACAGTTTGTACAGGGTTTACAGAGTTTACGGTTTGTACGGGGTTTACGGGGTTTTTGGGGTTTACGCGGTTTGCGGGGTTTGCGGAGTTTACGCAGTTTGCGCAACTTGCGCAGTTTACGCGGTTTGCCGGGTTTGCAGGGTTTGCGGGGTTTGCAGGGTTATTCGGGGTTTACGCAGTTTACAGGATTTACACGGTTTAAAGGGTTTGCGCGGTTTATTTGGTTTGCGCGGTTTGTGCGGTTTGCGGCATTTCAACGGTTTGTGGCATTTGCGGGGTTTACAGGGTTTGGTGGGTTTGCGAGGTTTACGGGGTTTGGAGGATTTACGGGGTTTACGGGATTTGCGGGGTTTGCGGGGTTATTCGGGGATTACCGGATTTTCGAAGTTTATTGAGTTTTTAGGGTTTATACAGTTTACGGGGTTTACGCAGTTTATGGGGTTTACGTGGTTTATGGGCTTTACGCGGTTTAACGAGTTTGTGCGGTTTACGGGGTTTATGTGGTTTATAGGGTTTACACGCTTTACGGGGTTTATGTGATTTATGGGGTTTACGCGATTTGTGGGGTTTACGCAGTTTGCGCGGTTTGTGCGGTTTGCGAGGTTTACGCGGTTTGCGGGGTTTAAAGGATTTGCGGGGTTTGCAGGATTTACGGGATTTACGGGGTTTACGGGGTTTACGGAGTTTGCGGGGTTTACGGTTTGTACGGGGTTTACATGGATTCTGCGATTTACGCGGTTTATGCAGTTTACGCGGTTTATGATTTCTACGGAGTTTACGGGGTTTACGGGGATTACGATTTCTGCGGGGTTTGCAGGGTTTGCACGGGTTGCGCGGGTTGCATGAGTTTGCGTGGGTTGCGCATGTTTACGGGGTTTACGGGGTTTACGGGGTTTCCGGAGGGGTTTATGGGGTTTGCGGTGTTTACGCGGTTTGCGGGTTTTATGGTTTGTACAGGGTTTACGGGGTTTACGGTTTGTATGGGGTTTACGGGGTTTACTGTTTGTGGGGTTTGCACAGTTTGCTTGGTTTGCGGCGTTTGCACGGTTTGCGGCGTTTGCATGGTTTGCGGGGATTGCGGGGTTTGCGGGGTTATTCATGGTTTACGCGGTTTACGGTTTGCACGGTTTACAGGGTTTGCAGGATTTGAGCGGTTTGCACGGTTTGCAGGGTTTGCGCGGTTTGCGTGGTTTGCGCGGTTTGCAAGGTTTCCAGCGGTTTGCACGGTTTGCAGGGTTTGCGCGGTTTGCGTGGTTTGCGCGGTTTGCAAGGTTTCCAGCGGTTTGCGCGGTTTGCGGCGTTTGCATGGTTTGCAGTGTTTGCAGGGTTTGCAGGGTTTGTAGGGTTTATAGGGTTTGTGGGGTTTACGCGGTTTGCGAGGTTTACGGTTTGTATGGTGTTTACGGAGTTTTCGGATTGTACGGGGTTTAAAGGGTTTACGGTTTGTACGGAGTTTACGGGGATTTCGGGGTTTACTGGGTTTTTGGAGTTTATGCGGTTTATGTGGGTTTATGGGGTTACGCGTTTTACGAGGTTTACGGTATTTACGCTATTTATGGGGTTTACGGTTTGTATGTGGTTTTCGGGGTTTACCGGGATTTCAGGGTTTATGGGGTTTACGGGGTTATAGGGTTTACGCGGTTTGCGGGGTTTACGCGGTTTGCGCGGATTGCACGGTTTGCAGAGTTTGTAGGGTTTGCAAGGTTTGTGGGGTTTGCGGGGATATTTGGGATTTACACGATTTACGGGGTTTACACAGTTTATGTGGTTTGTGCGGTTTACTCAGTTTACGGGGTTTGTGGGATTTGCAGGATTTGCGTGGTTTGCGGAGTTTGCGCGGTTTGCGGAGTTTGCGCAGTTTGTGGGTTTGCGCGGTTTGCCAGGTTTGCGCAGTTTGCGTCGTTTGCGGGGTTTTCGGGGTTTGCGTTGTTTGCAGGGTTTGTAGGGTTTACGCTGTTTGCGGGATTTATGGTTTGTACCGGGTTTACAGGGTTTACGGTTTGTACGGGGTTTATAGAGTTTACGTGGATTTCGAGGTTTATGCGGTCTACGAGGTTTACACGGTTTACGGGGTTTGCGCGGATTACTTGGTTTGTCGGTTTGCGCGGTTTGAGGGGTCTGCGCGGTTTCTACGGTTTGCGGGGTTTGCGGGTTTGTGCGGTTTGCGGCACTTGCACGGTTAGCGGCGTTTGCGGGGTTTGCGGAGTTTACGGGGTTTGTGGGGTTTAGGCGGTTTGCGGGGTTTTACGGTTTGTACCGGGTTTTCGGGGTTTACGGTTTGCACAGGGTTTACCGTTTGTACTGGGTTTACGGAGTTTACGGGGATTTCTGGGTTTACAGAGTTTACGGGGATTTCGGGGTTTACCGGGTTTTTTGGGTTTATGCGGTTTACGCGGGTTTACGGGGTTTACTCGGTTTACAGGGTTTACAGGGATTATGCGGTTTACGGGGTTTACGGTTTGTATGGGGTTTACGGGGTTTTCGGTGTTTACCGAGATTTTGGGGTTTACGCGGTTTGCAGGGTTTGCGGGGTTTACGCGGTTTACGCTGGTTTACAGGGTTTACACGGTTTACAGGGTTTACGGGGTTTGCGGGATTTACAGTTTGTTTGGGGTTTACGGGGTTTATCGGGATTTCAGGGTTTACGGGGTTTATGTGGTTTACGTAGTTTGCGGGGTTCGCGGGGTTTACGCGGTTTGCGTGGTTTGCGTGGTTTGCGGGGTTTGCAGGGTTTGCAGGGTTTGCGGGGTTATTCAGGGTTTACGCGGTTAACGAGGTTTACACGGTTTACGGAGTTTGCGCGGTTTACTCGGTTTGCAGGGTTTGTACCGTTTGCGGCATTTGCACGGTTTGTGGGGTTTGCGGGGTTTATAGAGTTTGCAGGGTTTACGAGATTTGCAGGGTTTACGAGGTTTACGGTTTGTATGGGGTTTACAGGGTTTACGGTTTGTATGGGTTTACGGAGTTTACAGGGATTTCGGGGTTTACCGAGTTTTTGGGATTTATGCGGTTTACACGGGTTTACAGGGTTTATGCTGTTTACAGGGTTTACGGGGTTTACATGGTTTACAGTTTGTATGGGGTTTACAGGGTTTACGGGGTTTACCGGGATTTTGGGTTTACGAGATTTACACAGTTTTCGGGGTTTATGTGGTTTACGTGGGTTTACGCAGTTTACACGGTTTGCGGGGTTTACGGGATTTACGGGGTTTTTTTGGATTTACGGGGTTTTCTGGGTTTTTATGATGTTTTAAGGGTTTATGGGGTTTGCACGGTTTGCGCGGTTTGCGCGGTTTGCGGGGCTTGCGGGGTTTGTGGGGTTTACGAGGTTTGCGGGGTTTGCGGGGTTTACGAGGTTTATGGGATTTACGAGGTTTGCGGGGTTTGCGGGGTTTGCGTGGTTTGCGCGGTTTGTGCAGTTTGCGCGGTCTGCGGCATTTGCACGGTATGCAGCATTTGCGGAGTTTGCAGGGTTTCCGGGGTTTGCGGGGTTTGCGGGTTTGTACCCGGTTTACAAGGTTTACGGTTTGTACGGGGTTTACAGGGTTTACGGTTTGTACGGGTTTACGCAGTTTACGGGGATTT
>KZ451969.1:5619459-5871183 GCA_002786265.1 Apostasia shenzhenica | reverse complement strand
GCGCCCCTCTCACCACTCATTATTCGGCTTAGAAGCCTGCTAGGAGCCGCACTTTGCCTCAGTGATTCCTTTCTCTTAGGACATCACCCGGCGTCACTCCCCGCCCTCTTCGGCCACGGGCGTCACACCCAATGCCTGTTGTCTGAATCCCGCAGGCACAAGCTTGAACCCTATGGGTAGACTTCAAGCCCAAAGGCCAAGGCTTGAAGCCTGAAGGCCAAATCCCAAAGCTCGAAGCTCGAATCCCGAAGGTCCAAGCCTAAATGTCGAACAAAGAAGCCTGTAACTCGAAGCCTAAAATCCGAAGGCCCAAGCTTATACCTCAAAACTTGAAACTAGAATCTCAAAGGTCCAAGCTAGAAGCCCAAAAGCTTAGGCCTAAATCTTAAAGCCTGAAACCCAAAAACCAAGACAGAAGCCATAACATCAAAGTGTGAACCACAGAGCTGCAAGTGTAAAGCCTAAAACCTGAACCCCAAAAGCAATATTCTAAAGCCTGAAGGCCCAAGCTCCAACCCTGAAGCTGAAAGCAAGAATGCCTGAGCTCTAAGCTCAAAGCCCGAAGCTCTAAGTCCGAAGCCCAAAGGCCCAAGCATAAGCCCGAAGACTGAAACTCGTACGCAAAAGGCCTAAGCTCGAAGCCCAAAAGCCAAAAACCCAAACCCTAAGCCCAAAGGTCAATACCCGTAGAAAGAAGTTCGAAGGCCGAAGGTTTAATCTCCAAAGGCCGATGGCTTTAAGCCTGAAGCTAGAATCCCATAGGCTAATTGTTTAATCTCGAAGTCGCAAGGCCGAAGGACCAAGCTTGAAACCCCAAGTGCATAGGCCAAAGCCCAAGCTCATAGGTCGATTGCCTAATCCAAAAGTCTGAAGTTCGAAGCCCTAATCCCAATGCTTGAATAATGAAGCTTGTAGCTCATAGACCTAAGACCAAATCCTAAAGCCTGATGCCCCAAGCCCAAAGGTTGAAGATCGAAGCCCAAAGCCATACTACCGAAGCTAGAAAGCCCAAGCTAATAGCCTGAGACCTATATCCTGACGGCCTAAGCCTGAAACCTAAAGACTAAACATGAAGATCCATGCCCAAAGCCTGAAGCCCAAGCTCGTAACCCTACGCTTAAAGCCCAAAGGCCCAAGCTCAAAGCATGAAGCCTGAACCCTGAAGGCCCAAGATTAAAGCGCCAATGCTAAAAGCCAAAATGCGAGGTCCATAACCTGAAGCTTGAAGCCTAAAGTTGTACAGCTTGGAGCCCAAAACATAAAGCCTGAAGCCCAAAGCCCAAAGCCTAAAGCCCAAAGGGGCAAGCCCAAAGCCTAAAGGCGTAAGTTCGAAGCCCAAAGTTTGTACGGCTAAGCATAAAGCCCCAGGCTTGAAGGCCAAAATCAGAAATTTAAAGAGATTCGAAGGTCAAAGGCCCATATCCTAAGCCCGAAGCTCCAAGCTCTAAGCCTAAAGCCCTAAGAAAGAAGGTCTAAACCATTGGAAAAAGGCCCAATCTAGTAGCTTGAAGCCCAAAGCCAGATGTCATAAGGCCCAGTCCTAAAACTCAAAGTCTCATGTCATTCACCTGAAGCACAAAGCCCAAAGCCTGAATGCCCACCCTCAAAGCCCGATGCCCAATTGCTCAAGCTAGAAGCACAAAGCTTAAATCCCAAAAGTCTACGCTCACAGTTTGAAGCTTGAAGTCTCAAGCCAAAATCTCGAACCCCAAAGTCCCAAACACAAAGCCTAAATCCCAAAGCTTATAGGCATAAACCCAAAGCCCGTATGCCCGAGCCTAAGGCCTAAAGCAAGAAGCCCAAAGGCCAAAGCTTGAAACCCCAAGCTTGATGTCTGAACCCTAATTAGTTACGAAGACGAAAAGCCTGTAACTTGAAGCTTAAAGCATAAATGCCCAAGCTCATAGCCTAAAGCTCGAAGGCCTAAGCTCATAGCATGAAGCTTAAACCCAAAGGCCTAAGGCTAAAGCCTAAACCATGAAGGCCAAACCTTGAAGTACAAACCCAAATGACCAAAGCTTGAAGCCTAAAAGCCCATACTTAAAGCCTAAATCCGAAAGGACTAAGCTCGATGGTCAAAGGCTCACTCTTGAAGCTCGACGCTAAAAGCCTAAAGCTCGAAGGCTGATGCCCGAAGCTTGAAGTCCAAAGCCCTGCCAGCAGTCAAATCCTAAAGCCTGAAGAACCAGGCTCAAAACTTAAAACTTGAAGGCCCAAACTCGATGCCCAATGCTCAGAGCCTAAAGGCCAAAGTTCAAAGTCCGAAGTCCAAATTTCGAAGGCCTAAGCTTGAATTTGGAAACTTGAAGTTGCAAACCCAATGCCTGTTGTCTGAAACCCGCAGGCACAAGCTTGAACCCTAAGGGTAGAAGATTGAAGCCCAAAGGCCAAGGCTTGAAGCCTGAAGGCCAAAGCCCAAAGCTCGAAGCTCGAATCCCGAAGGTCCAAGCCTAAATCTCGAACAAAGAAGCCTGTAACTCGAAGCCTAAAACCCAAAGGCCCAAGCTTATAGCTCAAAACTTGAACTAGAATCTCAAAGGTCCAAGCTAGAAGCCCAAAGGTTCAGGCTTGAATCTTGAAGCCTGAAACCCAAAAACTAGGATAAAAGCCATGATATCGAAGTTTGAAGCACGAAGCTGCAAGTGTAAAGCGTAAAACCTGAACCGAAAGCAATATTCTAAAGCCTAAAGGCCCAAGCTCTAACCCGGAAGCTGAAAGCAAGAATGCCTGACCTCTAAGCTCAAAGCTTGAAGCCCTAAGTCTGAAGCCCAAAGGCCCAAGCATAAGCTTGAAGACTGAAACTCGTACGGAAAAGGCCTAAGCTCAAAGCCCAAAAGCCAAAAGCCCAAAGGTCAATACTCGTAGAAATAATTTCGAACCGCAAGGCCCGAAGCCTCAAGGCAGAAGGCCAAAGGCCGATTAGGACTGAAGCTAGAAGCCCAAAGGCTAAAGGCCCAATCCCAAACCTCGACGCTTGAAGCTCAATCATCTAGGCTAATGTTTAAAGCTCGTAGTCCATAGCCCATAGCCTAAAGCCCAAAGGCTGATGGCTAAAAGCCAATGGTTGATGGCCAATAAAAGAAGCCTAAATGCCATAGCAGAAGCCCGAAAGTGCAAGCCCAAAGCCTGAATTAGTAGGCCCAAGCTGGAAGTCTTCCTAAGCCCAATGCTCGAAGGCCCAAGCCTAAATCCAGTAGCTTGAAACTTGAATCTTGTTGCCCCAAGCCTGAAGCTCAAAACTCGAAGTAATAAGCCCATAGTTCAATGGTATAAGTTTGAAGCCAAAAGTCAAATTGTCGAAGCCCGAAGCCTGAAGCTCAAAGCCCAAAACCTGAAGGGCCGAGATCAAAGCCCAAAGGCCCAGGCCATATTCCTAAAGCTCAAAGATTGATGCCCATAGCCAGAAATTCAAAGTCTGAGGCTCGAAGCTTGAAGGCCAAAGGCCAAAGCATGAAGGCCAAAGGCTAAGGCCCGATGCTTGAAGCCCAAAGCCTATAGGCCCAATTCCAAACCTTGAACCCCCAAACCCGAAGGCCCTAGCCCAAAGTCGGAACGACGAAGCCTATTGCTCAAAGCTCAAAGCACAAAAGAGCATGCCTTAAGCCCAAACTTGAAAGGTTGAAGGTACAAGCTCGAAGGCCAAATCCCAATGGCTCAAGCTTGAGGCCTGAAGCCTGAAGCCCAAAGCATGAAGCTGATAGCCCGAAGCCCAAAGCTTGAAGCCTGGAGCTGAAAGGTTGAAAGCAAAACCTGAAGCCAGCAGCTCAAAGCCCAAAGGCCCAAGCCCTATGCTTAAAGGCAAAAGCCCAAAGCTTAAAGCACAAAAGCCCAAGCCAGAAAATTGAATAGTTGAAGTCCCTTTCTTAAGACTTGAAGCCTGTAGCCTTAGGCTTGATGCTAGAAAAGTTGAATCCTGATGCCTAAAGCCCGAAAGTTGACGCCCAATGCCTAAAGGCGTAACCCAAAAGCCTGTAACCTGAGGCCAAATCCCAATCCCAAAGCCATAAAGCTGAAGCTTGAAGCCTGATGCCCAAGTGCCTAAGCATGAATATCAAGGCCAGGAGGCGCTAGCTTGAAGCCTAAAAATCAAAGCTTGAAAGCCAAATCATGAAACCTGAAGGCTCAAACCTAAAACCTAAAGCTTGAAGGCCTAGGCCTGAAAGCCAAAGGTTTAGGGTTTAGGGTTTAGGGCCAAGCCCGAAAACCTCAAGCCTGATGCCCAAAGCCTGAAACCTAAAGCCCAAAGATCTAACACAAAAGCCCATAGCCCAAAAGCCAAAGCCTAATCCTAAAGGCAAAATCCCAAAGCTCATAGCACAAAGGTCGAAGCCTAAAGGGTTAAGCACAAAGGTTGAAGCCCAAAGTCCCAAACCTGAAGCCCAAAGCCTAAAGGCCTAACCCAAAAGCCCGTAGCCTGAAGGCTAAAGCCCAATCCCAAAAGCAAAATCCCAAAGCTCGTAGCTTGAAGCCCGAAGCCCATAGGCTAGAAACCTTAGCCAGAAGCACGAAAGCCAAAGGTTGAAGTCAGTAGGCCCAAGCCCAAAACAAAAAGGCCCGAGCCTAAAGCTAGTAGCTTGAACCCTTAAGCCTATAGCCCCAAAGTCCCAATGACCCGATGTGAACTTGGGGTCTTCAAGAACACCGCGACAACATCGTGAGGGCAATCCCGAGATCCCCGTCCATCATTTGCGTGATACTACGCGATGCGAGAGACTCGTAGGCAGCTTGGGGGTTCACTTGAGGCCAAGCAGTCCTGAAGCTTCCTGGCATGAGATGCAATCCCGGGGGTCCTAGAGTCCCAAAAAATCCCACAGGCTAAAAAACTTAGTCAGTAAGCCCAAAATTGGAAAACCAATGCCCAAAACACTAAAGACCAAGCCTAAATACTGAAGCTTGATGGCCTAAGATCGAAGGCCAAAGCCCGATGGATGAATGCACAAGCCCGAAGTCTGAAGCCCGAACCCCAAAGCCCAAACCTAAAGAGTCATGCCCAAAGCCCGTAGGCCCATGCTAGAAGCCTGAAGCTTGAAGTCCTAAGCGCAAAGCCTGACAATCAAAGGCTGAAGCCAGCAACCTAATGGCCCAAGCTTGATGCCTGAATCATAAAGCCTAATGACCAAAGTTGTAGTACAAAAAGTTGAAAGTCCATGCCCAATGCCTAGAGTCCAAAGCCTAAAGTCCGAAGCCTAAAGCTTAAATCTCAAATTTCGAAGGCCCAAGCTCATAGTTCGAAGCTCGAAGCCTAAACATTGAAAGCTTGTAAAAGATCAATGCCCAAAGCCCAGTGCCCAAATCCTGAAGCCTGAATCATGAATCTTACAGCCTGAAACACAAAGTGCGAAGGCCAAAGGCTTAAGGTTGAATCTTGAAGGCCAAAGTTCGAAGGCTAAACCCCAAAAAACTAAGCCCGAAGCCCAAAGCTTAAATCCTGAAGCTTCAACCTCAAAGGCCAAAGTCCCAAGACAAAAATTCAAAGCCAAAAACCAAAAGCCCAAATGCCTAAGCCTAAAGTGCAACGCCCAAAGCGCAAAAATTCATGCATGAAGCTCAAATCCTGATAGCATAAGCCTGAAGATTAAACCCTCTATGTGCAAAGTAGAAGATGGAATTCAGCAAGAAAATCATTTCCAGAAACCTAAAGTTCAAAGGCCGAAGGATGATGGCCGAAGCTAGATGCCAAATTCTTAAGCCTGAAGCCAAATGCCTGAAGCCTAAGCCCAAAACCACAAGGCCTAAACTCGAAACCTAAAGCCCAAAGGCCCAAGCATAAAGGCCTAAGCCCAACCAAAAAGCTAAAGCCCAAAGCTCGAAGCCCAAAGTCCGTAGCTCAAATGTTGATGGCCAAAGCCAAAAGCCTAAAAACCTAATCTTGAAGCAAAAACCTTGAAGGCCTAAGCCATAAAGCCTAAACTCGAATGCTCATGTAAAGCCTGAAGCTCGAAGGCCAAAAGCTAAATTTTAGAAGGTCGAAGACCCAATACTGTGCCCGAAAGCCCGAAGATCAAAGCTCAAACCCAAAGCTCGAAGCCCCAAACATGAAGTCCCAAGCCTAAAGCCCAAAGCTCAAATCCTGAAACTTGAAGGCCCAAGCCAGAAGCATGAAGCACAAACCTCGATGGCATAAGGTCTAAGCCGAAGCTGAAATGCCAAAGCTCAAACAAACCTCGATGGCCTAAGGTCTAAACCTAAAGCCCAAAGCTCGAGGAACTAAGCCCAAATCCTGAATACCAAAGCCTAAAGCTCTATGCCCGAAGCCTCATCATCGAAACCCAAAACCTGAAACCTAAAACCTGAAGCTTGAAGCTCAATCTTTAGGCATTATGATTTAGGCATCAAGCTTGGGCCTTTAGGTTGTGGGCTTGGGCCTTAGGTCGTCGGGATTTGGGCTCGAGACTTTGAGCTTTAGGCTTCGGGCATCGGCCTTTTAGGCTTTGGGTATGACCTTTTGGGCTTAGTCTTTGGGCTTCGGACTTCAAGCTTCAGGTTTTGGGCTACGATCATCAAGCATGCACATGGAGGGTTCAAGCTTCAGGCCTAGGCTATCAAGATTTGAGCTTCAAGTAGTGGCTTTTGTGCTTTGGGTTTTAAATTTTAGGCTTGTGCATTTGGGCATTAGGCTTTATGGTTTGTATTTTAGGCTTTGGCATTTGGCCTTAGAGTTAGAAGCTTCGGGATTTGAACTTCGAGATTTGAGCTTCGGGCTCCAGGCATAGTCTTTGGTGTTCAGGCTTTAGGGTTGGCCTTTGAACTTCGGGCTTCAAGATTCAAGCTTAGGAGTTCAGTCATTAGGCTTTGGTCTCTGGGCATGGGCTTTCAGGCTTTAGCATTTGTGCCTTTAAGCTTTAGGCTTTAGGCTTTGACATTGGCCCTTTGGCCTTCGCACTTTGTGCTTCGGGCTTCAAGCATTGGGCTTTGGGCTTTCTACTTTGAGCCTTAGGCTACAAGCCTCAGTATTTGGGCTTTAAGCTTTGGTTTTTGGGCTTTAATATTCTGGCTTGGGCTTTTTGATTTCGTGCTTCAAGATGCAAGCTTGGGCATTCATGATCAATACTTCAAGCTTCAAGCTTTGATCTTTGGGCTTTGGATTTTGGTCGACAGGATTCGAACTTCAGAAATATAGTCTAAGACTTTGGGCTGCTGCCTTGAGCCTTCAGTTTACGTGTTTCGAGTATTGTGCATCAAACTTGGGTCTCGAGCTTTGGCCTTCGAGCTTGGGCCTCAGGCATTGGGCTTTAGGCTTGGGCTTTCATGCTTCAGGCTTGGGCTTTCATGCTTCAGGCTTTAGGCTTGAGCCTTTAGGCTACAAGTTTTAGGGTTTAGGCTAGTGTTGATAAGCTTTGATCTTTGGGGTTAGAGATTCAGGCTTGACTCTTAGGCTTCAAGCCTTATGAGTCGACTTTAAGACATTAGTCTTCAAGCTTCAGGCATGGGCATATAGGCTTCACGCTTTGGCTTTCGAGGTTTAGATTTTCAGCTTTGAGCTAGTGCCTTCAGGCTTTGATCTTCTCAGTGAAGGATTACAGCTTAGGCCTTTGGCTTCAAGCTTTGGGCTTTGACACTTGGCCCTACAAGGTTTGGACTTAGGCTTTTGGGCTTCTTGTTTGGGACTTTGAGCATTCAAGTTTAGTGTTTTGGGCATCGAGCTTGGGCCTTTGGGCATCGGGCTTTGACCTGTATGTTTCAAGCATTGGGCTTTGATCTTCTAGTAATGGCCTTCGAGCTTCAGGCTTTAAGGCTTAGCCCATCGGGCTTCCTATTTCAAGCTTGCATCTTTGGGCTTCAGGTGTAGACTTTTGGGCTTTAGCTTGGGACTTTGAGCTTCGGGCTCCAAGGGACGAGCTTGGGCCTTTGAGCTTTAGGCTGCAAACTACGAGCATCTGTCTTTGATATACAAGTTTCGAGTTTTAGGATTTAAGCTAGCACCTTTAGACTTCAATCTTCACAGTTAGCATTTCAGGCTTGGGCCCTTGGGGCTTGAGGCATCGTGCTTCAACTTTTTGGCTTCCAGGATTGGTTTAGACCATTGAGCTTCTGGCTTGAGCCTTCCACCTTAGAGCATCAACCTTAGGCCTTAGGGCTTCAGGGGTGGGCCTTCTTGCTTCGGATTTTACGCTCAAGCTTGAGCCTAGGACTTGTGCTTCTAACTTGTGCCTTCAGGCTTAGACTTTCAGGCTTTTGGCTTCAGGCTTCGAGCTTGGGCCTTTGGCCTTCGGGCTTAAGACTATGGGCTTCGAGCTTCAGGCTTTGGGTTTTGAGCTTCAGGCTTCGGGCTTCGAGCTTTGGGATTTAGGCTTGGGCCTTCGAGCTTGGACCTTATAGGTTAGGCTTTCAGGCATGGGCCTCAGGATTTTGTCTTTGGGCTTCCAACTTTCGGCTTTAAGCTTCAACCATCAAGGTTCAATCTACGGGAATTGGGCTTCGAGTGCTGGGCTTTGAGATTTCGGCTAGGGCCATCCCGAACCTACACATTGTAACCAGTTTTTCTATTAGTGAAATCTCTTTAGAGTCGCCCAGAGAGAGGTGCAATGGTTTTTCCGCTTTGTCGGTTTCCACGTCAAAAAGCCTAGTCTCATTCTTTACTTTTAACAATAATAATAATAATATGAAAGATATTCTTCCCTAATAGTAAACATTTAGTCGAATGATCTCAATATACCATCTAATTGTTTTATAATTGCTTTAGTTTATTGAAATAACTTAATTTGAAATGAATCATTATCAAATAGGAAGTATTTGCTACAATTACATTAACATATTATCTAATAATTATATAATTATTTTATTCAATTGAAATAGGCTTATTTGAAACGAATTGTTATCTACTAGTAAGTATTCTTTTAAATTACCGTGAAGTGTTATCTAATAGTTATGTAATCATTATTATTCAGTTAAAATTACTTTAATATGGAAAGAATTATTGCTAAATAGCTTATATTTAGTCAACTATTATATATCATATAATAGCTATTTAAATGCTTATATTCAGTTAAAATACTTTGATATGAAATGATTTCTTACCTATTGGCATGTATTTGGTCAAAGTAATTATGCTGAATACAAGCAACAATATATTGTTATATGTTGACCCAAATGATAGCTCTTGCCGTGTTGCTGACTTAGGCTAGCATCTCCATTTCTCTTGCTTGACAACAGTCCTCTCCTGCTCAAGCAGCATCGAAAGTGATGGCTATCATTGGACTACCACAGCTCTCATAGCTTGAGTCAGCCGCCCCGACCTTCATATCTTTCATAGCTTGGTGGATTGAAGGGCTTTGTCTCTCTGAGACTTAATTTCAACACATTTCCTGAAGGCCTCTTCTAGCACTATGAAAACTTTATTCAATTAGACATACGTATAGACAATCTCTTTGTTAATAAAAGAAAGGTACTACTAATAGGTGGCACACAGGTTACTCGAAGGTGATGGAAAGGGGGTAGAAATCGTAAGCAAGGAGAAGATAAAAAAGAAAGTATAAGAAGTAAATAACACAAAAATTTAAGTGGTTCGGAGAGATACTTCTATGTCTACCTACCAAGCTAGTAGAAGTTTCACTATGCAATCTAAGAGTCCATTGAAGGCTGAGTATACGATGATAGATAGATAGAGAGTTGGTACAATGATTGAGAGTTTTAGGAAGAGAGAAGAGGAAGAAGAGGTTTGCCACCAAAAATCTTTTATCACAGACTTAGTATTGGGATTTATAATCGTAGTAGAAAGCCCAAGAAGGAGGGAGGGAGGACTTCCTCTAATCGCAGTCACACAAGGTGGTTGGAACCTAAAAAGACTCGGAACATGCCAAGCAGAATGGGCCTGACCATCCACAATGCTAGAGAAGCGGCTGAACAGTTGGTCTAGTAGTCTATAGGATGTCTCTGCTCTATACTATCTATGAGGACTTCAATTGAAGGAGACATACATAGCTGACATGACACTACTTCTACAAGCTACCTGTTCAAACTAGCATGAATAAATAGGGTGGAAAGGCATCACAGAGAGGACATGATAGGAAGGTTAGTGGTTGTATTATCCTAGGTTAGCTAATAGGCCTCATGCATATGGACGGAGCGAGCATGGGGAATAGTACAAGGCTTTTATGGCTAACTGAATTGTTTTAAGACTAAAGCAATGGATTATAGACTTTTGTTTGACCAACATCAAGGTCGTCATCAGAGTCAGTGTCTTGCCAAATGTCTCCTCCTTCTGAGGAGAAGGATTTTCCACCCTCGCTTTCTTCAAGACTTCAACTCAAGTTTTGCAGTTTGCGATGACGCGTCCTTCCTCTTGAATTAGGAAAGAAACTACTTTGCCATTTCAAGATTCCTTTTCAAGGTCATAGAATTCTCATTCCTTACATCAGCTAGATTCTTTTTTTAGTTTCAATTTTTTGCTAATACCATTGAGTTTCAGACTAAACTCTCAAAGTTCATAGCTTAAAAAAAATAAGGTAAACTGTTTCAATATTTCATAACCACAAAAAAACGATGACACAATAATTATTATTAATACTTAAATATTTTTTATTAATAAATTTATTTTAAATAAATATTTTTAATAATAGTTATTAATAAATTTAATTTTTAGTTTATGAACTTGAAATAATTTATAAAAAAATTGAATTTGCCAGATTTTAAAATTATCAAAATGGTCAAAATTGATGCTTTGATTTTGTAATTTATCCAAAAAGATTCTTTGATTTTGTGATCGAAATTATAATCAAAATCAAGTGTTAAAACCTCAGTTTCGAGGGCCTTTTTTGATTATTGTATGTTTTTAGAAAGTTTAAATTTTTTAGATATAAAAAAAGAAAGGAATTTATTTTAATATTATAATATAAAATATTTTTTTTATTAAAGTTTATATTAGATGTGAAATCATATTGAATTTATTTTATTTAAATATATGTAAGATGTGAAATAAAGTTATATCCAAAAAGATTCTTTGATTTTGTGATCTAAATTAAAATCGAAATCAAGTGTTAAAATCTTGATTTCTAGGGCCTTGTTTGATTATTGTATGTTTTTAAATTTTTTAGATATAAAAAAAGAAAGAAATTTATATTAATATTATGATATGCAATAAAATTATTTTTTTATTAAAATTTATATTAAATGTAAAATAATAATAAATTTATTTTATTCAAGTATATGTATGATGTGAAATAAAGTTATATTTTAAAATTAAAATTTATGTAAAATATAAAATAAAATAAAATTTTTATATTTAAATTTATATTTGATATAAAATAAATATAAGATATTAATAAAATAATTTTTTAAAAAATTTAATGAATTTTTACCCAATCAAAAAATTAATAACTCTCTTTACAATCGTCTTAATAATAATGATGCCGGTCTTTTACGAGACCTATTTCCCCTGATTTGTTAAAAAGGAGAAAAACGTCTCGTTGCCTTCCGCTTCTCCACCCTCTCTCAATTTATTTGTCGCGCTTGGAGCTCGAGTAATGGATTCAACGCCGGTGAATTGGGAGGCCTTGGATTCGATTATCATAAACTTCGCCAAATCCGAGCACCTCATTGAAGATTCTTCCTCCGGCCCGTCCTCTCCCACCTCTTCCTCCTCCGCCTCCTCCTCTCCTTCCTCCTCTTCCTCCTACAGATCCCGCCTCTTAATCCTTCAGATCCGCCGGAATATCGAGGCCGGCAAAGTCGACGCCGCTATCGATATACTGCAGGGGCACGCGCCCGTAGCGCTTGAGGACCACCGGATCCTCTTCCGGCTCCAGAAGCAGGTGACCCATTTATTGCTTGATATTCCACTTCTTGTCACTGGACTAGCATTGATGTATTTTTCTGGTTTGGTTTTACTGTTTAGAAATTTATTGAGCTTTTGAGGAGAGGAACAGAAAAGGATAGGGATTGTGCAATCCAGTGCCTTCGTCGGGCTCTTGCTCCTTGTGCTCTTGATGCATACCCGGTAAGTCCACTCCTTTCTTGGATTTTTCTGTGATTTTAAAACTTCTAGTAACCATGAATTTTTTCGTTCTAGGAATCGTATTAAGTAGCCAAATATAATTGCTTTCATCTCGAGGTTCTTTTTGAAATGATCAGAGATTCACAATATATGCAGGCTAAAGCAATAGAACCTTTGCTATTTCTCATGAGATTTAAATGTTAGAATTTATTTGTAGTTAAACTTGATGAAGCATTAATCTTGCCATGTGATGGTATGCACTGCTTAGAACATATTTATTTTCCTCATAGTTGAAATTCACTGCCTAACTTGGCAGACCATGTCAACATGATGTTCAGGGCATGCCAGATTCATGCAAGGTTGCATTCTCATTCATTTTGAAAATTTGAAATCGTTGACATTGCATAAGATGACCCTCAAACTAGAAGTTGTAAAATTTTGAATGTTTTATGGCTTTTTGTAGGACACCGTGTGTCTTCTATAGGACTGATGGATGCAGTCTAGTATAAATTATGTTGATTACTATGCTTTTTTTAGTAACATCCAATTCAAAGGTGATTGTGCCTCAAAGTTATGCTAGAGTATTCTATCTACTATGACATTTCTTCCCCTTGAAGCCGCCACTATTGTTTTGTTGAATGTTGTAGTTAGTGAGGATGATAATTGAGTCGTCTAGATTGCCTTGATTTGACTTTTATTTTAGCACATGCAATGCCTGTGCCACCAATGTCCTTAAATAGGTATTCTTGAATAGTTGACTACATATGCCCTGGGTTTGAAAGTAACAATTTCTCTTTATTGTTGCTACTCAGTACTTATGTGATTGTGATTTTTTTCAAGTTTTGTGATTTATTGTTGCTACTCAGTACATAAGATGACCCTCAGTACTTATTATATTGTATATTTTTCTTTCCTATATGTTTTTTTAGCTGGATGGTGAGCCTTAGTGCATGGTGAAGATTACTGTTTTTTATTGTAAATAGCCTCTTTATTATAAATAAAGGGAATTTTGCATATACGTTATTGTACCTCATAAAGCGAGGAGTCTTTGGGAGTGGGATGCCCTTTTTATTGTCGTTTTAACAAATTATGAGATCTTTATAAGTAAATATTGCCTTTCAGTTTTGGCAGTTAACAGCAATCACCCTAATTGAGAATAGGCATGACAATAAATTATCAACATTTTGCGATACAAGAAATGTGAAATATATTAGCATGAGTGGTTGTTGAAACTATTCCTTATTTATCTGAAATTATATTTCTTGTCCACAAGTCAATTAGTGCCATTATGAAATTAGTATAGTTTCACTATTAGTGAATCATTACTTATTTCATCATGCATTTGGGCGGCATCTATTTTTTATTCCTCACCCATAGTAGCTGATATTATTGAATGATAGCTGATAAAACTTAATGACACAATGCTTCAACTAAAGCAGGTTTGATTCACTTTACCATTATGTTTTGAAACATTAGATTGAACTTAAGCATTCTTTTATAGGCTCTCGTGGGCATGTTTTTTTGTCTGTTTTGTAGGAAGCTTATGAGGAGTTCAAGCATGCCCTTTTGGCATTAATCTTTGATAAAGACGACCAATATTCTCCTGTAGCAAATGAGGTAATAACAGTTTCATTCAATCATGTGCAACACTGCAGCTACTTCATTAATAGCAATTAGGTTTCCTTAGTTTGAGGTAATGTGCAATTAGATCCCTCTAGCTTTCAAATGAGCCAAATTAGTCCTCAGGTTTGAGATAATGTGCAAATAGGTCCTTCAACATAAATAAAAATATTCAATATAGAATATTTTCTCTAGTTACTAGATTAGATTGAGCATTATGTTTATTTGAAATGCTAATGTAGTTTTGAAATTAATTAAATTAATTTACTAATTAGAAAAAATGTCATTCATTGAGTCCCTTTATTAATCATAAGAGGTTGGCAAAAGGAATTGGTCTTTCATTTTACTAGTTGCCCTTGTCGCCGAAGGCCTCGTTATGGAGATTCTTTGCACTATCAGATATCCATCCGATGGCTGCCGTTGTTCTTGCCAAATTCAACCTCATCAAAGTTTTTGGAGTGCGCCAAGTGGTGCGATACTGTAGCACTTGGTTCCCACTTTGATCAAGGCCCCCAAATCACATGAAAATCACATGATCTAACAGTTCAGATTGCACAGAACTCGATTAAACATATTTTTTGGGTATTTAAAATGCCAATTTGGGTGATTATGAGATAATTTTGATCAGAATTTTGTAGAGAGCTCAGATTTCTTGGTGTGGAGCTTTGCTAATATTTGGAGAAGGATCCAACCTAGTACTTGGCGAGGAAGAGGGGAGCGAAACCCTCAGTCCTTCGGGTTTGAGGCATAGACGAGGGGATCGGTCGTATAGTTTGAGTCCACTTTTTCTCTTTGTTTTTTTTATTTTATTTTTTTATAGCCTTTTAGTTTATTTCTATTTTGGCATCCTTTCTTTTTAGTTTTTTTTGTGGACTAGATAGTGTCTTGTTTGTCATTGAACCTTTATTATTGTATTTTCTTTCTATTTTCTACCTTTAGTTATTGCCAAACAAATGAAAGAGTGTCAGTGCTTTTCTTGTTGTTAGTTAGATTTGTTATATTATTGGATATTTAATTCGTTACTTAATCATTTTAATTAACCTATCATTGAAATTTTTTATTTTTACGTGTTAATTACTTATTTATGTGCATCATTTATGGTTGATCTTTACATATGCTCTCGTATTGATATATGAATGTTAAGATCTCTTCATTTCGGAGAATAGAACCTACGTAGAATTATGTGGAGTACCCCTTTTGTACTCTTAGCATCTAAAATAAATTTCCTTGCACCATAGGCTCAACATAAGCCCTTTCGTGGTGACATCAGTAGACTAGAATAATTTACACCTTATTGATATGAATTTCAAAGATATCTTTTAAACTTTATTGAAGTTTATTATACTAAGTACTATGAAATATTCTTAATACTATTAAGAGTAACATTATAGATAGTCAAAGTTAAAGTATGATAATTTTCTTGAACAACTATTGAATTTCAAAAAATTTAAACTTTACAAAAATATTGTAAACTTTGTTCAATTATTTTCTATACAAATACAAAATATTTTGATGAGATGACAGTTTAAATACATATTAGTTATTTTGGTTTAGTTTTAACCTAAATTTGATTCATGTCAATTAGTTTGATACAAATGAGATACATTTGATTAATAATACAATTACTATGATCTAAACTCGAATATATTAATGAAGTCAAGGCAAATACTTGCCCTTCTCTCTCCTAGTATTTAACTCAGGATAAATACGGAATCTAGAGAAGTTAAGAAGTGCGATCGCCAGCGGAAGCAGCACCAAAGTGTCAGCTGGGTATAGAAAAGCAACTGTGTTATCGGCATCTATGAGATCACAAAAAATTTGACTGAAGTAAAGGAAGCAACACATTGTGGATGCAATGGGATGTTAGGTTTGAACCAAGTATGGTGGAGAAAATTGTAGTATTTAGGGGAAAAATAAAAGATTGTAGATGCTTGACCACATTCCGCTGCCAAAATTTTAGCGCACATGAAGCCCCCTGCTCTCCCAATTGCATGAACTCAATATGTCGCTCTTCAATTGCTAACTGTCGACTCTAAGTATGAGTTATTTTTTATATATTAGTCTTTTTATTTTTTATTGTGTATGTTGGACCACCTAGTCTAATATTTTTTTCTAATTAAAAGTATTGGGAAGAATCCGATAAGTCCCTCTTCAAATCCTAACATCCTCCCTAGATAATAAAGTAAAATAATATTGAGACAATTTGCATTAATTTCTATCTATCCATGACATTTTGGATCATGAATAATTTGGACCATCTACTATCTTGATACCTCCATCAAGCTGCAACCCGTCAACCTCATGAAAGCTTATGGCATACCTGTTATGTCTTTTTAACGTGATGTTGATTGTTATTTGACGGATACAACAGTTGGCCTTTTGATGTTGTTGTTGTCTCATGGTGGCTGGGTGGTGAAACTTTGGTGTCCTTCAGGTTTAGTAACAATGTAGATTATCTGAGAATTTACAGATATAAAGCGATCTAATTCAGGATATTATTTGATCTTACCAAAACATGAATAGTCGATCCTTTAATTTTTCTTAATTATTGGTTTCTTCAGTGAAATAATATAGTATATTTTCATCTCAGTGGTCAGAAAGAAGAAGGTCCGATCTTGCTGGATTGCTATCATCCATATTAAGAGCTCATTTGCAGGCTTATGATCCAATTTTTTCTATGACCTTGAGATACCTAATAAGGTAATTATTCTGTCCTACACTTTTGAGTTGAATGAAAATTTTATTTCTTTGAGCTTTTTGTCAATGCGTTATATCTAATACTTGTGCTCATTAATCTGCAGTATTCATAAAGTATTTTGTCTTCGTCAAGGCATTTCTTCTCCAATATTTGATCTCACTGAGAGGTTACTTTTTGAGGACCGTGATCCCCCAGCAACTTCACAAGAGAGTTTGTATGACTCACCCCCATTTGATGAGGTAGATTCCTACTCATTTTGACAAATTCTGGTTGTTTTTTGGTTCATAACATTTTAACTAGAGTAAATTCAGGTTGACATACAAGCTCTTGCTCATGCTGTGGAACTAACAAGACAGGGTGCTGTGGATAGCCTGAGATTCACTAAAGGAGATTTATTTCAGGCATTTCAGGTTCATAGTTTGATTGTCTACTTCAGTAATAGCAGATTTTTCTATCCAAAGGAAAAAAAAACCAAAATATTTGCTAATATGTACTACTAGAAATGAAACTGTATGCTAGCGTTGTTTCCCCAAGTAATTTCAGATGAAGCATAGCTTGTCATATTGATAATGTTTTCACCTGTGCTGACTAAATAACTACAAATTATAACTTTACAGAATGAATTGTGTCGGATGAGATTGGATTTTTCAATACTTGATGAGCTTGTTCATGAATATTTCATATACAGAGGTATCACAGATTGTACCACCATTGTATCTTTGTTAGGTAAGAAAACTCAATGCAATCATCATGCCATTTATACTAGATGAAAATTATGGTGACATTTGCATACCTGACTCTTACAGAACCAGACCTTTCAAATAGCTATATATCCCGGTTTTCCGATGGCGAAGCCTCTATCAATAATGTTGGCACCAATGGGCTCCATGAAGATAATGCTGACCATGGAAGTATCCTAGAAAATGACTCTGACATGCGTTCCTCTTCTGATATGATGACCAACAACGAAGATTGCAGCACTAGTGGCACAAGCCGTATGCAAAGTTGTCCCAGAAGGTTGAGGAGAAGCAGGTATGAAGCATCTCGAGAAGAAAGGCGCAAGAGATGGAGAGGGCGATTTGATACTCTAGAGCGAACTTCTGACATTAACATTAGTGGCAAAGGGAATCAACAAGTTGTGCCTTCAGGTTCTGTTGCCACTGGAGATAAATATGGCAAAGACAAAGTAGGTATATTTGAATGAATTAAAAGACTCAATTGTTTATTCAAATGTCATAGTCCTTTTTTATGTTATTTTTCCCTATTCATTCTGATGCAAAGGTCTCCAAGAGCAGTTCTTCCTTTAACCATATCAGTAGCGTAGATATTCGTAAGTATGAAACTATTTTGGAAATTAAAGAACTGGTTAGTAAGGGGATGGCTGCAGAAGTAGTTGAAGAAGTGACAGCTGTGGATCCTGAGTTTTTTACGCAAAATCCTTATCTGTTGTTCCATCTGAAGCAGGTTATTTTATTTGTTTATATGTTTGTTGTTTTACTTGCAAAATGGTCCAGTTGTAGGACCTAAAAGTATCTGAAATGGATTTTGATTTGTAACACTCATGGCAGGTTGAGTTTTCCCAGCTGGTCAATAGCGGTAGTATTTCGCAAGCTCTTAAGGTTGCTTGCGCTCATTTAGGCCCGCTTGCTGCTAGAAATGAGTGTTTGATTAAACCTTTAAAAGAGACGTTATTACTTCTGTTAAAACCAAATGAAGAATCTCTTTCAAAAGGGATCCCTTGGTCTACACTTGCAAATACCCTCCAGGTGAGTTTTAGTTTGGCAACATGTCATTACTTGTTGCCTGATATGTCTTTTTGTGTTCTGATCTGACTTTTGATCTGACTTTTAACTGCTTCTAGGAATAATTTTGAGGCTCTTTATAAATCAAAATGCTTGTGTCTTTGTATTCCTGGTTGCTTTCCACATCTTTCAGATTATTGGTTATTATTGCATTAATGGATATCATCCTTTCTGTTTTTGCGTAACTGTGCATGTTTTCGTTGTCATAAAAAATAATTAATAGGTGGAAATCAGCAATTCATAGACTGTTCCTAGATTAATATCCAATTGGCAGCCATCTCTCAATAATCAATTAATGGATTTGTTTAAAGCTAGCTCAATAGATGAGCTTTACTGGCCCAACCAATTAATCTACTCCTGTGTTTGTCTGGCTTATTTACTTTAACCTAGTTAAAGTTAAAATCTGATGGTCATATTTTTGTCTTGAGTTTGTGTAGGATATGAAATAAAGTTTATTTTTTCTTTAAGTCATCTGTAGAATATTGGATACATTTACTTTGCAGTTTGGGATGCATGTAGAATGTGTATTAAGTTTTTTTAAATGATCTTTGTATGGGGCTTGAAATATGGACATTGTTGAACATTAATTGAGTTAATTCTGTTTGAACGGAATATCTCCAATATATGAGAGGAGAATCAAACATAATGTCCATAGGGAAAAAGATAATGAATGCTGTCCAATATAAATGAATCTATAACTCCAGATGAAGTTAGAGCATGTATTTCAATTAGATATAGCTTGCGGTATTAGTTAAAAAGCTTAAGAGGGGCCTAGGAACTTGGTGAGGGAGTGGCTAGTTGGTTCTCAGTGGAGATGTGTTGAATGTTAATCATTTTGGATAAAACTTTTTCTCATATGAAATGATAGTCCATCTTATTATACGCGGTGCATTCATAGAAAGTAGGGTTACTAGCAATGTAGGTAGTGCGTGCTGTAGTAATGGAAAACCAGATTCTCCAATAAAAGTCCTCACTCATACAAGCTATATGTGTTACGACTTCATTCATCTTTTGCATTTTATCTAGTGTGTACATTGTGCTTTTTTACTTTTCTATGTGATCAGATTTCCACCAACTAAAGTACGATATCCAAATATAGGCCTTGTATTTTAGGGTTACCTTGGTTGGAGGATCCCGAATCACAACAATGAGCCACAGCAGTCGGAAGAACCAGTATATGGCTGCGATTGGGGGACAGGTGCTGCTGGCGAACGACACGGAGGTGCAGGCAGATGACACGAAGGTGTGGGCGCCTAGTGGACGGAGGTAAAGGTGCGGGTGCTGCGTAGGACTGCAAGGATGAGCGAACTCAGCAGGTCGTCGGAGCACGGATGGTGAGTTTGCCGATGCTCGCCGGCTTAGTGAGTCGGCCGAAGATGGAAGTGGACGGCAACGCAGTCAAGGCAGAGGGAGGAGTGCAGTTGACGAGGAAGAGGGTGGCGGCCGCGTGTCGGAGTGTGGGCAGCGGCGTCGCCGGCGCTCGCTGGTAGCCGGCAGGCTTCCTGGAGTAGCGGCGAGGCAGGCGGCAGAGCAGAAGCAGAGCTCGCAGGCAGCGCAAGCGGAGTCTGCAGACCTGCGCGCACGGAGGCCGCAGGCAGGTCGCCGCCGCTGGCTGGTGGCCGGAGAGCAGCTAGAGATGAGGGTGGCGCGGACGGAGCAGCAACAGGCGACGCGCGAGTGATTTCCCTAGCCGGTAAAGAGGAAGAAAGGAAAATTGAATATTAGGGCTGAAAGATTACATCAAGGGGCCTGGATTTTGGTTGAGTTGAAATCATGGTTTGAAAGGTAAGAAAAGTTGGGGAAATACCTTAAATTTCTTTAAAATATTTAGAGATTTTCACCCAAGGCTCCAACCTTTCCCTTCACCGGGATATAACATAGTATTCAAACTCAAAATGATTTCATTCCAGGATTAAAACAAACGATACTAGTTCTTGCCATTATATAGGCGATTATAATAGAAATTTAAATTGCAGAAATAAATGCGAAAATAAAAACTGATTACAGCATGCCAAATGCGAATATCTAAAAATAGAAAAAAATAAACGAGATCAGCCCAAAATTTAGAATATTCCCATTCAAATCAATAAATTGATTTAAATGGAGATTTTCAATCCACTGATCAACCACCAATTGTGCTTGCTGCCAAATCTGCAGATATCAATCCTCCATGCAGATTGACGCCACTTGATGAGATCTCAGACGTCGAGTGTAGACCCTGTCTAGAATAAATCGACAGTCCGATGTCGTTGTGTCCCCACCAACTCTCCCTCGGTGCGAAGAACTCGACCCTGTCGAGTAAGGGTCAACTCCGCTATAATACCTCTCAAGCATGTCCGGATCAAGCTGTTATAGCTCATCTCTAGTAATCCAAGAATCCTCTGATGATGACAAACTTTTCCGCCTGACCAAATATCTCTGATATTCGCAATTTCTAGTCGAAATTATTTGATCATCAAGAATCTGTTCAATTTGCTCTTTTTTGTGGAAGGCTGTGAAAGTGGACACTCAGGGGTAAATTTTCTCTCAATGGGGGAAGAAGGCTCAAATGAATCACTGGGCATTGCTGTTGGTTCTTTGTAAGCCAGCAGAACTGAAATGTTAAATGCAGTATTGATCCCAAAATTCGATGGTAAATCAATCACATATGCATTTTATCCAAGTTTCTTTAATATTTTAAATGGACCTGCTCCACGAGCTTGTAGCTTCTTAACGATCCCTGAAAGAAATCGCTCAGGTCTAACCCGAATTATCACATAATCACCTTCAGAAAATTCCTGTAATCTTGTATGAGCATTCGTTAATTTTTTATAAGCCTCATTGCTGAGACTTATTCTTTTACTGATCTCTTGATGCAAATGCCTAATATACTCAGCAAATGATTGCGCATATTCGAAAATTCTATGATGTGGTAGGGGAATCAGGTCAGTGGGGGTCCTAGGCTTATAACCATGCACGACCTCAAATGAACTCATATCTATGATATTGAAAGAAAATTAAATGTATGTAGACTCAATTTATGACCTTACTAGTGCTACTGTATAATTAATTCTGATTATAGGCATGTGGAGAATATGTTAGAGTCACGAGAGACGCGATTCCTAATAGGTGCCATAAAGTCCTCTAGAAATATCTGGCGAACCGTACAGCACACCAGTTAGACGTTCGCGTAGCTAACCACTCAGTCTCATGCGCCATCTGCCTATAACAGTCTATAGGTGTCGAGTCTTTACTAAATCTAGGATATGCATAAGTAAGCTTAACTAGATTCAACCTATTGACCTCACAATGATTGTGGCCTATAATCATCTCAATGTGATCGATAGTGTCATCAATACAGTAAGATGATTTAGTGGTTTTTATCGAATCTATGATCTGCTTTTCTTTATGACCCAGCTCTATGATTATTTCCTCAACTTGGCCTTCAACTTCTATCCTATAACTATCTTCCTCATGCATCTCATCCTCATACTTTTCGTATTCTTTCGCATATGCGGGATCAGCTATAAAAGTCGGTTCGATATCCTCAGCAGATAGGAGGGTATCCTCGGGGACTTGCTCTATCATCAAGGCTTTGGAGGCGCACTCAACAGCGATGTGGCCAAAACCTTGGCACCGGAAACATCATAATGGACGTTCGATATTTTCACGCGAGGACTCATCGACTACAGCCTTGCTCCTTTCCTCTTTAGAAAGAGTGGGCGGCTAACATGAGCAGGAGTCGCAGAAGGCTTGACACCCATAGGGGCTGGCCTAGAAGAAGTATATCCTTCCAGAGTATCAGTACGTCGGAGAATAAGAGGTTTCCGAAATTGCTCGTAGTCTTGGGCCATCTGATAGGTCTCTTCGAGTGTAGCAACACGACGTAAATATAACTCGCATTGTATATCTTCCATTAGTCTTATTCTAAACCTGGATAAGGTCGTCGTAGGACTCTCAGCTTCACCACATTGCATCATAAATTCATCAAATTTAGTGATATACTCGGTCACAGAGCGCGTTCCTTGAGTCAAACGCTGCCAAGGATCAAGGAGTCGATCACGTTAAGTGAGGGGAACGTACGTTTCCCTCATGATCGCCTTGAATTTGTTCCAGTACTCAATTGGCTCTAAGCTACAGCGCTAGCGCAAACTCTCAACGTTGCTAATGAAAAGTCCAGCTTGCAAAGTGAGCTTCATTTTAGCAAACATTACCTTTCTTTGCTCGCTCATGGTATACCTTTGAAAATAGTGGTTCATACCATTGTCCCACTCTATGTACGCTTTAGGATCTAGAGTTTCATCAAAACTAGGAGCTTTCCCCATAATACTATGCATGTAGTTCTCATCAGGATCACGGAACTCATAAGCCTGACCAGCAGGCTGGTAGGCAGTCCTCCTAACTTTGGTATCTCCTCTAGGCTGATCGACCTCAATTCTGAAGTCTGAGTGCATCGCTCAATCTCAAGACAAGCGACTCGATCACTCATCTCACCCAATTTAATTTTCATATCATTCAGACAATCAGTCCTGGCCATGATAGTGGTCAACATAGCTTCTAATTTGAGATCCATGGGAATAGGGGAGCTAGACCTAGTGTATTCTAAACCAGATCTAGTGGGCATTTGCAGACAGAATGAAATATGCCTAGATGCGTCCTATTCCAACCATGCTCTTATACTAGATGATGTGGGTTGTCGGGGCACGGATGGTGAGTTTGCCTGCGCTCGCCGGTGTGGTGAGCCGGCCTGAGATGGAAGTGGACGGCAGCGCAGTCAAAGTAGAGGAAGGAGCGCAGTTGACGAGGAAGAGGGCGGCGGCTGCATGTCGGAGTGTGGGCAGCGGCAGCGTCGGCGCTCGCCGGTAGTCGGCAGGCGCCTGAAGCAGCGGCAAGGCAGGCGGCAGAGCAGAAGCAGAGCTCGCAGGCAACGCAAGCGGAGTCTACAGACCTGCGCGCACGGAGGCCGCAGGCAGGTCGCCGCCGCTGGCTGGTGGCCGGAGAGCAGCTAGAGATGAGGGTGGCGCGGGCGGAGCAGCAGCAGGCGACGCGCGAGTGATTTCCCGAGCCGGTAAAGAGGAAGAAAGGAAAATTGAATATTAGGGCTGGAAAATTACATCAAGGGGCCTGGATTTTGGTTGGGTTGAAATCGTGGTTTAAAAGGCGAGAAAATTTGAGGAAATATCTTAAATTTCTTTAAGTTATTTAGGGATTTTCACCCAAGGCCCCAACCTTTCCCTTCGCCGGGATATAACACACACAATATTCAAACTCAAAATGATTTTATTTTAGGATTAAAACAAACAGTACTAGTTTTTGCCATTATATAGGCAATTATAATAGAAATTTAAATTGCAAAAATAAATGCGGAAATAAAAACTAATTACAACATGTCAAATGCGAATATCTAGAAATAGAAGAAAATAAATGAGATCAGCCTAAAATTTAGAATATTCTCATTCAAATCAATAAATTGATTTAAATGGGGATTTCCAAGCCACTGATCAGCTACCAATCGTGCCTGCTGCCAAATTTGCAGATATCAATTCTCCATCCAGATAGTGCCACGTGGTGAGATCTCAGAAGTCGAGTGTAGACCCTGCCTGGAATAAATCGACGGTTCGATGTCGTCGTGTCCCCACCAAATAATCCTAAGAATCTATGTTTTAAATCGTCCATAACCCCTAACTATATCAATAATTATAACTATATATTCTATCAAAAAAAATTATAACTATATATATGCTTTAGGTGGAGGAGGGCAACAGAGTGCTTTCATTTTCATCACAATCTTGAACATGGTATCAGAGCTATGATCTTCATCGTTGAGTCCCTGGAAACTCATTATTCATATGTGGTTTAACCTACTACCAGGTCTCTCCGGCATTTTCTTTATTTGTTCTCGGCTGTGATGTTGCATCCTACTCTAGTGTTTCTCTTCCCCCATCCCTGCGATTATCGTTTAGTTATTGTGTTTGTGATCAACTATTCATCCGCTCGTCTACGCATGTGGTGTCTGGAGATTGTGTTTTGTGATCAACTTGAAAAGTGTGCATTCGTTACTAATCGGGTTATATTCTGAGGTTTCGTAGTCTCTCTCAAGGGTGTTTCAGGTGACCACAAGTAGGAGATAGCCATATTTGAATGGCTATTATCTAGCAATATTTTTCTTGAGTGTAGCTTCCTTGGTTTAGCTTCCTTTATCATTCATTGTTTCATCCGGGGATATAATACCATTGCAGCTCCTATCATCAACTGTCTAAAGAAATGAGCATTTGAGTGGATGAAAACAGCTGATAAAGCTTTCTAGAAATCAACATCCGTATATGTCTAAAGCTTCTATATTTGGATTGAGGTTATTGTTGATATGTTGTTTTGGTAAGATTAGCAACCTAATAAACACGACAAGGATTACCTTGGAATTGTAGTTTGAGGTATTTGGTTGTACCATCCCATTCGTGATAACAAGCGTTTGCAACCGTGCTCCGTCTGGCTCGCCCGGAATGAATGGATTCTCTCCTCAATCTCCCTAGGCTAGACTAAGAAAGAAGGACCTTTCGCCGTCGACCCCGCCAGATTGGAAGAATTTGTCAACATGGGTTAAGAAGAATCAACTAAGTAGTTTATAATTTCCCTTGATGAGTATCCAGATCAGAATCTTCGTAAACTGGGCCATCTGGATGTAAACAATCTTGCTCCTTTCAAGCCAACATTTCTATTGGATGGTTGTCATCAACAATCAATGTAGAGGGTTGAGATGATGTTGAGATAGCTTTCACAAATGGATATGTTTTCTTCTCTCTCTCTCTCTTTGCTTAATCTCTTGTTTGCACATTAGAGGAAGAAGAGAATAAAGAGGGGCATGGTGGAGGTAGAAGAAAGGAACATACAGATACTCTCAAGAAGCCAATATATTTTAGGTTCCTATCATTGTACATTAATGTCTTCCAACTTAACCCACTTTGTGGGGTTTTAGGTTATATCTCTCCTCTCATTTATGGGAGAGCAAAATACAAGACACAAGCTTGCTTGTCTTCCAATCAACCTTTTTTATCTTTTTCCTGTAGGCTTTTCCCAAGGTATATAAAGTTCTTCACAACTGCAGTTTTTGCCTCGTGCGATCGACTTGTTCTTTATTACCTAGGAACTTGTTAGTTTTTATCCTTTGTGAGGTGTCATTATCTTTTTTCTTGGGGCGTCAAGGCCATGAACTTCCTTAAGATTGGAGTGTTTAGTCCTTGAAGTTGTTATTCGAGGTTGCTATATTCTTGTTCTTAACATTGGCATGAACTTGTTCTCTCGGTTAGAGTTGTCTCCTAAGTTGGGGTCATGTGCTCTCTTGACGTATTGTCAAGGTCATTCTTCTTGCTGTCGGCTTGAGTTGTCCTCGAGATTGAGACTTGTTCTTTCCAAACTCAAGTTCATGCCAATGTTAAGGTTGGACTCTGTCTCGACATGTCATCGTTGCCTTTAGTTTTTTCATTTGAGGTTAAAGCTTTCTTTTCTCTCGACAAGTCATTGAGGCCTTTGCCTCCCTCAACTTGAGTTGTCATCGAGGTCATGGCCTATGGTGTCAGAGTCTCGAGGATGAAGTCCTTGTGATTGTTTTCAAGATGGGTCCTCGAGAATATTCTCGAGGATAAGATGGTCTTCTCTATTAACTTTTTGAGATGTTCTTGTCGAGGCCTTATTCTTGCAATAGGTGTTGACATCAAAGCCTCGACATCCTCATTCTTGTGTTAATGTCCATCAGGCTTTTCATCCTGGCTGATGACTCGTGTTGATGCCCACTACTTGAGATATTAGGTTCTTTCAAGTTGTCTGACAAGTCCTTTGTGTTCAGTTTTTTAATGTTTCTCATACTAATGCAAACACTTGAGACGTCGGTTCTCTCAAGAAACTGCATATTGTTCCTCGGGATCTTTAGTTAAGTTTGACGTTACAACATCAAGCCTTGAAGTCTCTCGATGTGTTGATGTTGAAGGTCAACTCCTCAGCATCTTTTTGTTTAGCTTGACTTTGTGTCGGCAAGTCTCGGTTCTCTCGAGGTGTCGATATTGGAGGTCAATTCCCTTGCATCTTTTCGGTGAGACTTGAAGATGTGGCATTAGTTGTTGGTTCTCTCGAGGTGTCAATCTTAAAGGCCAGCTCAACATTTGTTTGATGAGGCTCGATGGGACTCGGTCCTCTTCGGGTGTCCATGTCAATACCTCACAATTTTTAGTGAGGCTCAACGTTTTAGCATTGAGCCTCGACTTCTTTTTAGGTTGAGTCCTTGGCATTTTTTGGTAAGGCTTGACTTTGTGGTGTCAAATGTGTGTTCTCTTGAGGTGTTTCGTTGGAGCTTTACTCAGCTTCTTTCGATGAGGCTTAACGTTTTGGCTTGGAGCCTAATGTTCTCTTGAGGTGTCGACATTGTCAACTCCTCGACATCTTTTTTGTGTCGTGAGGATGGATTCGAGGAGTTTCTTGATACTTCGGTTTAATCCTCTCATCTGGCTAATAGGTTTGAATATGGTCATGCATCAACTTTAGAAGTTAAGGATGTGTATGAACAACCTTTTTACTTTTCAGCGTGAGAACCTTATGCACATGTTGGCCATTTTTCCCCTCTGCGTGCATACAGTTTATTATCCTTTTTTTTATTTCCCTGGACAATATTTTGTAAATTTTGCATGTAAATCTGTCTTTTTTTTTGGCTCATTTGCTTTTTCCCCCTTACATCTACATTTCCTTATTCCAAATGCTAAATTTGAAATCAGGTTTTGTGATCGTATATATTATGTTGCAAATTTTTATTCTTATTCTCTTTATTATTTACTCTTTAATATACTTAGCTGGCTATATCAAGATTTCAGTCCCTTGTAATTTCTTCCCATCCGTCATTTTTGCCACATCAACAACTAAAAATGCTTTATTTGCGGATATTTCATGTAATTGGCTGCTTATTTTTGATGTTACTATAGGTTGCTATGGGCAGAAGGCTTGGCGTTGAAGAACCTCAACTTATGAAGATAATGAGAGCCACTCTTCACACACATACCGAGTGGTTTAAGCTGCAAATGTGCAAGGATCGATTTGAAGGATTTTTGAAAATAGATTGCCTCAAGGAAATTAGTGTTCCCATCAGAGATGATGCTACAGCCAAGGCACATGCAGATAATTCCCTTCATACTTCTTCCCAAGTGACCACAAGTTCAAGCAACAAGCTTGGGGAGGATATTAGCATTTCGTCTCAAGCCTCCTCAAGTGAAAATATATATGATGAAAATGCAATATTGAAAGTTATGGTAAGCCATGTAGCGGCCCCTTGCATAAATTTTGAGTATAGCAAATAGTAAAACTTATTGTGTTTCCAATTTCAACTATGCCCGAAGCCTTGATAGTCTTGGGTTTTGGTAACTTGTTTTTACTTCGTTAACTTGTTTTTACTTCGTTAAACTCATAAAAACTTCATCATGGGCTTTGTGCAAAACTGTAAATGAGGGGAGTCAAAACCCCAATAGTCCCTTCCTCTCATCGAGTTATATGTATGTGAGTTTGGTTTTTATACAAAATGACATAGAGGTATCCAGATTATTGTATATTGACATCTAGGTCATTAACACTCCCCTTTAAGTTCGTATATAAATATTATGAAGTTCTAGCTTGTTACAAGTATATCTAGTTCTATTGCATCTCAAAGACCTAGTTAACATATCTACTAACTAATTACTAAAAGTAACAAATGACAAAATGACTTCTTTAGATTGGACTTTCTCCTTGACGAAGTGACAATCAATTTCTCTGTGTTTTGTCTGCTCATGAAAGATAGGATTAGAAGTGATGTGCATAGCAACTTGATTATCACAATATAAATTCACAAACTCAGATTGATTAAACCCTAACAGTCACATTATTTGCTTAAGTCATACAAGCTTACATGTTTCAAGTGTCATTGCCTTTGAACTCTACCTCACCACTAGTCCTTGCTATCACATTTTGCATTTTTCTTTTTGAACATATTAGGTTTCCTCCTAGTAGGATAAGATAGCTTAATGTGGATCTCTGATCTATTAGAGAATCTGCCCAGTTAACATCTGTATATCCTGTCACCTGAAGATGACCACAATTACAATATAAGTCATTTTCTGGGAGTTGCCTTAAGATATCTAATACCCCTCAAAGTAGCCTCCCAATGATTCTCATGAGGGGACTGAAGAAACTAGCTAATAACACTTACTGCAAATATGCTGTTGGGCCTAGTTACTGTAAGATAGTTGAGTTTGCCAACTAATTTGTGATATTTTCCTCGATCATATATCAACTTCCCTTGTTTGGATACTAATTTAACATTAGGATTCATAGAAGTATCAACTGGTTTAGCTCCCAACATTCCAGTCTCCTCAAGCATATCTAAGGCATATTTCCTTTGTTATATGTATATGTTTCCCTCTGAGCAAGCAACTTTAACGGCGGAAAAATATCTCAAATCCTTGGTTTAAAATTGGTGATGCAAATGGTCTTTTTACTTAAAGATCTCAATGATATCATTTCCTGTGATAATGATGTCATTCACATGGATAATAAGAAGATCCATCACCTAAATTTCCAAGTCTTGTAGAATGCTGAGTGATTTGATGAAGGTAAAGGATACAAATAGAATCAGAAGTAAAGGTTACAATGCCCTTTTATTACACTCGATTTATTATCTATAGGTCAACTCACAAGATTTTTAAACTACATTATAACCTTTACCTCTAACTCCATTTGTAACTTAAAGTAAAATTAAGTAAATAAAATATAGAAGATAATGGTCATAATGGGGTAAGAGCAATCCTTTTACTGATAAGATTGATATATCAGCAAGAGTAACATTAGTTGAACTTGAAGGTTTTCTGAGGTAAAAAGGAGATGTTACTAGATATGTTCACAGGCACTTGAGTCAAGAATCTAAAAACTAAAAACTATCAGTACAAGAAATCCGTCACAGGTCGTGAATGTGCTCCCTTAACCTAATGCGGTTACAGAATGAGAAGTAACTCCTTGAGAAGATTGTAACTGAAGTAGGCTGTGGTACTCAATCGGAACAGAATTGGTAGATCTAAAATTGGAGGATTGGTCACCAAGAAGTCCCTCCTGTGTTGGTAATTTAGACTGCACAAACATTAATGGTGTGCAATGAACATCTACGATAATATCCATATAAGAAATACACGTCTCCCTTACTTGTCCCATCACTTGGGGAATCCTTGCCCCACATAGTTGGCTGCCCCTCCCTCTCTACCACCTCCAGATGTAGTCTGTGCTGCTGGGGTAAAGCGATCAAGGATGGAATCAATAATAAGTATAGACATTGTGCAAGCACATAAGATCCTTGTGTAAACATCAGATAAGGCGGGTGCAGAGGTGCCCTCCTGACAATTTCAAGTTTTGGATGGATAGTGTGGAGGAACATGATAGTGAGAAGTTTATCAATGTGATCTTGTATCACACGAACATTAGGTGTAAGTTAGAGAAGATTTTAGAAATCCGTCACAAATACTTAAAATCAACTTATATGAGCTTTCATCTCTAGATCTGATTAGCATAACTAGAATAAGTTTCATATCATCTTATATGCTTGGGAAATATCTCTAGAATATAGATCCTAAGCTTATGCCCAAGTCTCATTGTTAGAAAAGAAACATTGAAATATACTCATCAGAGTGAGATCAATAGCTTGCTAAAGTAAGCGTAACAATTGGGAATCAAGCTTCTCCTAGGCTACTCTATCATTCTCAGCTATATATGAAGTTTTTTAAGTCAAGTTCTTTAATTTCCCCTAATCCCATGAACCAAACCTTCACTACCATAACACATGAACTATGGTTCTTTTTGCTTAATTTTTCTATAGTGATGACCATTGGCCCCAATAGATGTGGTGCAGTGATGTTGGAAATGACTGATGAAGTGGTTGAAGACATTGGATTGGACTTACAAATACCTCTATAGATTTGGAGATGGTATAGCTCGTAGAGAAGTGGTTGTCAAGAGTGGAGCCAAGTAGAGATCCGGTTGCGAGAGGTGAAAGTCAAGATGAGCACTACACTGTGGGATATTAAAGAAGCTAAAGAAATGTAGTTGCGGGATTGGCGCACTAAAGGCGACTGCTCACAAAAATGTGGGATCAGAGTAGCTTGAGCGATCGCATGGAGAGCCGAAAGGTGATATGAAACTTATTCCAGATCGCATAGAGAGGCTAGCGGGTGTCAGCGAAAAAACCCTAGAGAAGAAACCCGATAGCCCCTTTCTGTCATTGAGTTATATATATATGTGTGTTAGTTTTATTTACAAAATGACACACAAGTACCCATATTATTACATTTTGACATCGAAGTCCTTAAGAAAAATAATGAAAATAACAACTATTTAGTGCAACTACATGGATTTCTCTTTCTCCATTCAGTTCTATTTTGGGCAGTGCTCTCTATAAATGCGAATTAAGGTCATATCTTGTGACTCTATCCCAAGTCATTTTTGGTCGCACCCTATCTCTTTGACATATGACTTAGTCGCTCTCACATAACAGATAAGAGCCTTCGGTAATTGACATTGAACATGAAACCACTTTAAAATGTCCATCACTCATCATATTTTCTACAGGTTCCATAATAACTCCCTTGATACAATTATGTCTAATTTGCTTAGTTGTAGTTTAGTCAATCATGTGTTCTTAGAGAAATGTTTTGGAGAGTTTTGGAAAAAAAAATGTTTGCATTGCATACATTCAAGCTATTAAAGAAATATATAAGAGGATTATTACCTGTGTTCGTACCTAAGTGAATTTGACTATAGACTGTTTAATTATAGTTGGGTTACATCGGGACTTAACCTTAAGTCCATATCTTTATGTTAGTTATGAAAATTTTGATTAGTCATATTCAAGAGAAGGTATCTTGCTCTATGCTTCTTGCTAATAATATATTTCTTATTGATAGAACTAAAAACAAGCCTAAGGCAAAACTTGGGTTATAGAAACAAGTCCAAAGGCTTTTGTCTTAGTAGATCTAAAATTGAATACATTAAGTATAAATTTAGTCAATATAAAAGCACTTATATTAGGGAGGTTATAATTGGTAATTATCATGAAGAGTGAGTAATTTAGATACCTCAGATCAATCAACAAAATGATAATGAAATAGATAGTTATGTTTTTAGCAGAATTCAAGAAGAATAGATTAAATGGCGGAATGCATCTGGTATTTTGTGTGATAAAAAATTTCAGACTTAAAGATAAATTTTATATGCTGTGAGACCAACGATATTATATGGTGCCGAGTGTTGACTTACAAACCAAAAAATATATGAAAAAAATAGTGTAGCAAAAAGGAGGATGTTAAATGGGTGAGTATATACGAAAAGAAAAAATAAAAAATAAGTATATTCGTAAGAAGGTTGGTATTGTTTCTGTTAACTCAAGGTTTCTTAACAGAGAGGGTGAATTGGTAATAATAAAAATTTATTAAATTTAATTAATTTATAAAAATTTTAATATGTATAATCTAGCAAAAATGAGGATGTTAAAGTGAATGGGCGAGTATATACGAAAAGACAAAATAAGAAATAAGTATATCCGTAAGAAGGTTGATGTAGTCTCTGTTAACTCAAGGTTTCCCAAGAGAGGGGATGAATTGGTAACAATAAAAATTTATTAAATTTAATTAACTTATAAAATTTTTAATATGTATAATCTTTAAGAATAATGTTACATCAGATTTTATAGGTTTCAAAGCCACTTGTTTAAATCTGAGAATTAGACAAGAGTACAACAAGTAGAATAACCGAAGCAGAATATTCAATTGTTATAATCGGACAAATAGAGAACAAAATGCGAGCTGAATGATTTCAATTTATCTTAAAATAATAGAACAATAATATTTATGTATACAGATATCAAATTTATATGAAAATATTAAGGCTTTGTAGAGATTTAAATCAAATTTAATATGATATATGTAAGATTCAATTTGATTAAAAACTGAAGAGGAATACTGAAGAAATAACAATGTATATGGGAATTTATAGTAGTTTGGTTCCTCGTTTTTTAAGTGGGAATTAAACATAAAATAACTCAGTTTTTTCACGAAAACTAAAGCTAATCAAACTCATTACAGCACTCTTGACTTTTTACAGTGGCTAAAGCCGAAACAAACTTATAAGCTACCCTAGCTTTTTGCAGAAATCAAAGTCGTTAAAACTCATGCAAACTCCACGTAGGGAGAAGAACAGAGAGATAAATGTAGTTGTTAGACTAGCTAGCTTAATTACAACTTGAATAAGAAGAGAAAAATTACTATGTAATGGTTATCAAATAAAAACTTGAGAAAAGCTAACATGAAAGCAAGACATTATAAAAATAATTTAGCACAGGATGAAAAGCAACTTGGGAATAGTAAAATTTAGAAACACAATGAGCTAGTCACAAATAATATCAAATTTCTAAGAGGATAAGTCAACAAAACACGTGAAATCTGAGTTAAAAATAAAAGGAAACTTCAAGATCAGTTTTGGTATATGAAATGGAGCTTTAAATGACCAAAAACTGAAGCTAGAAGTGGAAGAAGAAACTTATTCAGCTGAGAAATAAATGCTGCAAAAACAGATTCTGTAGTGGAAGCTTGACAGCACTTATGGCATTTGAAAAGCACTAAATCTCCTTCTCTAGTTGGTCAGCAATAAATGTTTTCAAGTGAAGGCTTGAAAGAGAGGAAGAACTTTGAGAGCACTAGAGAGGAGAAGAGCAGCTAGGACTTAGAAAAATTTCAAATGCTGGAAGTTGTTCTCAGGTTGGCTAAGAAAAGACATAAGTATTTTTGAAATAGAATGAATGAAGGAGCTAATAAGATTAAGCCACATGGACAAGAGCTGCTGTTGGACCATTGGATAGGGGTTCAAATGGGGTTGTGGCAGTCAAAATAACCCTTTTTTATTGAATTGAATGTTGGAGAAGAGCCTTCAGCTGAACCAAAACTTAGCTAAGCACCAATTAATCCAATGCAAATATACCTAGAAAGGTGTTATTTGACTAAGCTAAGCTTAAACAAGACAAAAGGTATACTAGCACAAGACTTAAGGCCTAAAAAGTCAAAAAGGACAGCAAAAAATTTTAGCCATCATGTCCTTTTATCCCTAATCATGAAGCATGTTTTAAGGAGATTTTTTAAATAAAAGGTCAAACATAAGAAAGGAAAGATATGATATTATGTTGGGCCTAACCTAGAGCAGGTTAAGGACTCTAAAAATTATTTATAATATTTTTCTTACCCTTTTCTAGTAGATTTTCAACGGTTAGTATGAAGTGCAACGAAATAGTTTGTCCAATTCTAAGAATTGGTTGAGTTTCTTGGGTAGAACCTTAAAGGCTCATTTGAGTAGGTTAGCTGATTGTAATAATTGGCTAAATTGCCCGAATGTGTTGGGATTGAGTGTAGCTTAGATTCTAAGTGGAATGAATGAAACTCTAAGCTAATGGAGAATATGACCAAGATAAGATAAATGAAGTCAAGCACAAAAAAGTCTATTTTTTTGGACTCAAATAAAAACAAGTAAATACTTGGCAACCAAGACACGTGCAAAATGTCCTAGGAATAATAAAAATAGCGAGTTTTAAGCTTCTTTCATACGACTTGGTCTTGAATTTATGTTTGCACTTGGTAAACTTGTGTGACATGCTATGAAGCATGGACACTTCAAGAACCACGACATATTTGTGTCGGACACACGAACTCTCGGGGACACGCAAGAATACGCGGGGACACCGTGTCGGACGCACCACATGGCATGTCCTAATAAAATAATATTAAAAAAAATTAAAAGACATTTCTTGGACACGCGAGGATATTTTGGGACACCTTAGAATACTTCTGAGACACTTTTAGGTTACTTCTGAGATACATGATACTTTTAGAACACATAAGATAGAATTGAATATATTTAATGTTAATGTTAAATTTATTTATTAATATTATATATTTTTAATATAATTTATGGATATATCTGTCTCATTTTTTTTATTATCGTTAAAATTTTATTTACAACAACAACAACAACCAAGCCTTAATCCCACTAGGTGGGATCGACTACATGAATCCTTTGTTTTCATTGTGCTCTATCAGTTACCAAATTCTTATCTAAATCTAAGTAACTAAGATCACTCTTTATAGTTTTTTGTTATGTCTTCTTTGATCTCTCTCTTCCTCTTTATACATGGGCAAAATCCAATAACTCAATTTTTTTAACTGGAGCTTCAATCGGCCTACGATTTAAATATCCAAACCATTTAAGCCGACTTTCTCTAAGTTTCATATCATGATTGATTTGACAAATTTTACGCTGCTGTCGACTGCCTAATGCAACCCTCCGCGTTTCTCATCCGAGACTTGGGACCCGGCAACGACGCGTTATTGTTAAAAATTTATTTAATAAAACTAAAAATTTATTTCTTATTATTGTTAAATTTTTACCCAGTATAAGTTAAAATTCTAAGTTAACCAAGTTAAATCAATTTTTTTTCTTTTTTGTTGCCCTTAAGCCTTACGAAAATGAACTAATCGCAAAAAATTTAGAACTCTAGCTTCACCTTTATCCTTCTTTCATCTTCAACACCGACAGCCCTTACTTTCTCTTATTGTTGTGCTCAATGTGAATGTTCTAATATGCAAAATTGTATTTTCTCTTATTCAAAATGAACCTTAAATTTATATCTCAAATCTTTTTAATGCCGACAGCGTTTGTTCTTAAGTTCTCATCTTGATTCTGTGAGACTTCAGTGTTATATACAAGTTATTTATACTTAAAAATTTAAGTTTGTATTATATTTTATATATTTTTTTAAGTATGAATTGTTAATTTTATTATTGTATTTGACGTGTCATGTCATGTTCATGTCCTATATTTTGGAAAATTGCCGTGTCGCCGTGTCGTGTCGTGTCCCGTGTTCCCGTATTGTGTCCTTGCTTCATTGGTAATATGCTAATTTAAAGGATTAGTTTATAAAACTAGAATAATTAGTAATATCAAAATCAATGTGATTCAACAGTTTCAATTGAAGATAAAGTCAGAGAGAGTTGACTTAGAAAGTTTGAGCATTTATGTCATAGGCCGATTGAAACTCTAATAAGAAAAGTTGAATTATTAGATCTTGCCCATGTAAAAAATGAAAGAAGAAGACCTAAAAAAATATGACAAGAAATTGTAAAGAAATGACCTTACATACTTAGTGCTAAATAAGGAGCTTTTATTTGATAGAGTATAATAAAAATAAAAAAATCATGTAACCAACCGACCTAGTGGGATAAAAGTTTAGTAGTATTAGTAGTAATTGTTGTTGTTGGATCAGTCATCCACCAATATATCTACCATAGTCATTTGATAGTCTTATAAATGTTTCTTTAATGTAATAGGGATCTTCTTATTACTTATATTCTATTATATTCCTCTATTTCAACTATCCTATTTTGATTTTATGATTAACACCTATCTCTTTTGTTTCATAACTGTGGACTCTAAGGCATAAGATATTCTAAGTTTTACATATGAAGGGATTATTATCTCATCCAGTCTTACAATAATATAAATTTGTAATCACGTACTTTGTCTTACTCTTAATCAAAATTCCTTATGAAGTGCTTCACAAAGATTTCAATTCCTGATTAGCTCCCTCTCGAGTCTCAACTATTGGAGTTATATCTTCGGTAGAAAGCACGTGAATATGCTGCTTATTTTTATTCAGCCTTGTTTGGTAAAACTGTCATTGTCAGTAAATAAATAGTTGCCTTAAATTTTTCTAAAATTAAGATTAAATCCTTTTGACTTTTAGAAAATGTTGGTTTAGAGATAAATATATGTATACCAAAGTTCCGAACGGGGAAGTCTAACTGCGGCAACATATATTCAGGTCTTTGTATTCATCGGATTATTGCTGATAATTAATTCTCCAGTAGTATAATCAGACAATTATTTTGTTTGTATCAAACTGGTTATTCTAAAACTAATTGTTTCCTGAAAGAAAATGTTTAATACTATTCCAAATTATATTAATCTCAAGATGAGAACTTTCCCATAAAAGAAAGTTTTTGTATTTAAAATCAACTAAATTTAATGTCAAACAGTTATCAAACTAATCTTCAGTTCTATGCATTCTAATCTTTTCTTTAACAACTGTGTTCAGGAATTCCTGGCCCTACCTAGGGCTGATGCCATCCATCTTCTCATGCAGTACAATGGGAATGCTGAGACCGTCATCCAGCAGATATTTTCATAACCTGCCACTGTAAAGTTGTAAAACTGTAACTTTGTATATGTTTTATATCTTTCATGAGAAGTTATTCATTCAATGTTAGTTCTTGCATTTCAGTTGCTTTCCTGCCCCTCTCAACGCCCACATCGTGTGAAAAAATTGTATAATTCTTCTAGCTATTGTCATCTTTGTACGCGATCACACGGCAGCAGTCATGTTTTAGATTGTTTTGTGAATTCGCTGGCATTTGTAAATCGTTTTAGTTGCTACTGTTGCTATTACTTCTTAATTGTGAAACATGCATACAATATATATATATATATATATTACATAATAGGAATTTGGCTAATTTTTTCACTCTTTGGACATGCAAAACCTATTTATGTAAACTTGAAATTGTAATTATAAATTGGGTGAATTGCATTTTCGGTCCTTGAGGTTTAAAGTCCATTGCGAGTAAGCCACAAGTTTGAATTTATTGCATTAAAATGTGGTAAATTTCTTATAGGTCCTTAAAATACTATGGTTTTTGCATACACAAAATTTGAATCCTTGCATGGAGGTCCTTGAATTTCATGTTGTATTGACACTTGGTCCATCCATCTCATTGTATTGAGCTATTAGGGTTCCTCTATGCTGTTTCGTTTGAAAACTTTGATCTACACTCGGGGAATAGGCTTCTCGATCAGATTGCTGACAAGAAGGGATTAAAACCATTTTCTCTGAGTTTCAAGTTTTATTTACAGTTTGGTTCTTTTGTATCATAGTACATAGCATGATCTCCAATTTGCTAGTTAATATTTAAGTAGTGATAAAAAATGGTTGTGTACCCCTGAAATATTATTTAAATGTGATTTATGGCTGCATAAACTGATTGGGATAAAGTTTAAAATCTACAAAGGTAATCTAATGTTTCGTGTTTCAGATATAGAGGTATTATTTATTTTAGTTTCTGAAAACTTTATTACTCGAGTACTTCTCAAGAAGACTATCTATTCTAGAATTACTCCACCTTGAGCTTGCGTAACTATGAAGTTGTCAAAACTAGCTTTGTTATTTTACTCCAAAAAGTGTCTCTACATATTGTGATTATATTATTTATTTATACAACTTAAGAATTTCTCTCTTTTTTATGTGGAACAATTCATTCTTATGTCCTTCTCATTGTTGCCTTAAAAGTGTGCTAGAGGTCGTTTCTTGCACCAGTGATTTTCCTAATCTAGATATCACCTAATGTTTATTCCTTTAGCTGTAAGCATCATAGATAATGTGAGAAATAATGGAGGCAAAACAGTGATAAAATATAAACTCAGAGACCTAAAATAATAATTTTGTTTTGTGAATAACATGTACAAATTCTAATACCTCGGGCACTTGCAAGCAATTTAACCAAACGTAGGACTACAAAATTTTTGTTAAATATCAAAATATAATTTATAAATAGGACAAATTGTCTTGGTCAATGAGGTTTAGTGTGCATTGCGAATGAATTTCATAAGTTTGAATGTGTTGCATCTGGGTCTCATTATGGATGAATGCGGAAAAAAAAGTCCAAGATATTAGGATAAGATTAGAGTCTTCAAATATAGGTACCACAACAAGCAAGCTAATGAATTTAGTAGATATTATGGTTTTAGGAGGATTAATATTTTTTGCTTTCAGAAAACGAAATGAGTGGTGGAAAAAGTTAAAAGAAATTGATATCTTAGACTTCAAATTTCAGTACTTTGGTAAGAATAGAACCAGAATGGAATCAAAAATAAAGTATAATTCTCGACAAGAGTTTGAAAAATTACATAGTGAAAGTCAAAAGGAATAAAGATAAAATTATCGCTTTAAAAATTATTATCAATAGGATGATTATTAATATTATAAACATATATGCCTCCCAAGTAGGTTTGAATATAAGGATAAAGAAAAACTAATAATTTAGAAGAGTTGGTATAAGGGATATCTCATGAGGAGAGAATATTATCGAAGGAGATTTAAACAAATATGTTGGAAGCATTGTTGGAAAATTTATAAATAGTATTCACAATAGGTATAATTTTGGAGAGACTAATGAAGAGGGTAAAACTATTTTTGAGTTTTTTCTCTTATGATTTTTTTTATTACTAATATTTTATTTAAGAAAGAATATAAGCATATTATCACTTATAAGAATACGTTTTTCAAGAATACAGATTGATTATTGTTGACGAAAAGAGACGGGAGTCCCGAGAATCAATGGCACGCAACGTGTTTGGCCCAGGGGTTCAGGATCGCAATTATTAAATGGTGCAATAGTTAGCACACAGGAATTTAAGGTGGTTCAGGGATGAATTTTCCTATGTTCACCGGAGAGTCAGCGAGGCAAGTTCCACTAAAACTCAAAAGGATTTGGTCGGAAAATCAATACAAGATAGATTACAAGCTCCGTCCCAGATATTTCTTAGAAGAATCTTTCCTAACATTGTGTGTCTCGTCTTGAGGTATTTATAAGCGGGCTGTAGTAGAGCTCAACAGATTCTCCGGGCGGAAATGCTGAGCATTTTATCTTCCAAGCCCATACCAGCGGTCCCACCATTGATGGCTTCCTGAAAAACTATCAATAGCAACTAAAGACGTGACTTCTTGGTTTTCGCTACCCGTGGGAATCTTCATTCAGTGGAAGCTGTGCTGACGTGGCAATTTGACAGCGACAGCTGGAGCTGGAAAATCCTCGTATTTGATGTTATGGGGAATGCCGTAGCTTAAGCATCGTGGTCGGTGTGGTGGGAGATCAAACCAGCGGGATCGATATTCGAGGTCTGCAAAGGAGAGATCTGATTAGTCAATTATCATTAATGATGACAGATAGTAAGGTTTGAGAGGGTTCCTCTGGGCGCCACGTGTATGACTGCGATGCGACGAGGAATACTGGTGTAAATAATTTTTTTTCTTATAACGAAATGAGGTCTCTTGGATTGTAAAGATTATAAGATCATTCTAAGTGAATGCTTAACTATCCAATATCGATTAATTGTCTTAAATTTTAAAATAAAAAGCTGGAGAAAGAATAGTAAATCGAAAAAGTGCCCTCGGACTTTGTGGTAGAATCTGAAAGAATTAGAATAGAAAATATTTTACTAACAGGATTCTAAAATGTAGGCAGCTGGATATTGGAAGGGAAGCTGATATTTTGTGGTTGAGGGTTAATAACTACTTTCGTAAGGTTGTGAAAGATATTGATGCAGGTCTATCTCAATCATTGACAGGCGTCTCGATACATTCTTCACATCTGAGCAAACATTGACTTGTTATTTAGTTTATTTTATATTTTAAGTTGAGCATATGTATTTGTTATAATCAGTCGGACTATTTGTCAATGGGAATGCCCATTGTGTCCTGTATGTATTTTGTTTCGTTTGGTCTTGTTTGAGTTGATTCAAGGTCAGGAGCCAAATGATGCAAGTTGAGTCAATTTGAATTACTTTGGGTCACTACATGACTTTTTTTATGAAGCTACAAATGGGAAGACTTCGTTGCAAATTTCCAATCAAATTCTACCCAAAATTGCCCTAAATTGCTCGAGTCCACCGGTTCTCACCTTGCTGAGCTAGCGGAAGCCATGGGAGTGGGTTTCCTTCGCCGAGCTCGACCACCCGTGAAACACTGGCCCAAGTCACCGACCCCACGTCACCAAGCATCACTTGCCCCACGTCATCGCGCCACACCTGCCCCACATCGCCCCAAGTCGCCGGCCATTCCGCAGCACCAGCGCATGTTGCCAGCCACGACTTCTACATTTTCCCTCTCTCCACCGAATCTGCGCACAACCATGCACAGGTGGTTCCGCTCAACCCTACTCTTCTTCCTCTATAAAGCTCTTTGAAGTTGAGAGTGATTTCTCTGATTCAAGTGACTCTGGGTAGGTGGCTGCGAATCGTGGCTGGGAACGCAGTGGGGCTGCAGGTTATGTTAGAGATCTTCTATTCTTTCTTTCCAGTGTTTTCCTTAATTTTCAGGTTTAGTAATTTGAATCTTCACTTCTATTTTAATCTTCACTTGCATTTGATTTCATCTTGCTGAATGGAATTGAGATATCTGAACTTTGTTGTTCACTATTCATAGTTCTGTTTCCAAATGCTGAGTTTATTCTTCCGATCACTTCGTTGGTTAATGTAGCTTGGGCATCTAATTTTGATTTTGATATGCTCTAGTGTTGACCTTAATTTAATGTGAATGAGAAATTTGTTTTTCCCTTATCAAATTTCTGTAAATGTGCTCTATGTGCAAGGTATTTCTTGTTTCATGTGTTACATCTAGATCCATGCCGCCACATCTGGAGCGTACACGTGGAGGCTTACGTGGCATTAGCATTGCAGGCATTCAACGGCGAACGAAGAAGATCCCAGGGTGAAAAGCTGTTGTCAAAGAGCCTATGTCGAAGAGGTCATGCCGAACTGCCTGCAGACAGCGCAAAGTACAGGGCTCCATATCGCATTTAAGAGATATGACCCCTTCCTCCTGGGCAGTACTATCCGTACAGCCAGAGCCATGATTGGCCAGTCTAGCAGACATTTTTGGCCTGACACCAGGGGTGGAGCCCATTCTCTTGAAGTGACCCCACAAACCAGATCAAAATATAAAACCTCATGGTAACAGGGACAGAAGGGGATTTTTTCTGGAGAAACCCTCTTCTCATCCTCCTCTCTCCCTCATTGTTGTAATCTTGTAAAAAAAAAACTACATAAGTGGAGATCTTTGAAGCCACCCAAAAGGCGCCATGGTTTTTGCGCTCATTCGGTTTTCCAAGTAAAAAATCTTTCTCGTTCTTCTTGTTGTTTTCTTGTCACAACAATTTGGTGCATTCACGCAGGATTGAACCCGATCCTTTCAACTATCCATGGAATAGACTCATGGCGAAAACCATTCACAGCCTGGTGAGCAACAGGCAGCGCCCCTGCCCCAGAACAACACTGCTACAAACGACCGCTAGCTCCAAACCCTGACATACGCGGTGGCCACACTCTCTTAGACGATGAGCACTTTCCTTGCCAACTTTCCAGCTCTCCTTCAGCAGCAAAGGCCTCTCCCTCTAGCTCTGCCCCTCGAAGGCTCACTCTCGCCGCCAAGCGCGAAACACCACGAACTGCCTCCTGAAGAGGCTAGCACCCATGCAACACAGAAAGCCGGCCCGACTTATACCCTCTGGTGAGCACGATATTTTCGCCCGCCATAATGGCGGCGCCAGCACCTTGCGGCTACAAGGCCTCTAGGGTCGGTGATTATGACGGCCTCACCGACCCGGCCCAACACATGAAACGCTTTGAGAACGCCGGGAGACCCCATCTTGGACGCATGCAAATGCCGCCTGTTTCGCAACACCTTGACAGGTTTAGTGCTAGATTGGCTCGACGAAATCCCCCAGGGCTCCATTCAGAACTTCCAACAATTTTTCGAGCAGTTCCGCACCTGGTTCGGCACGTCAAAGACCACATCCCGAGCAATCCACGAGCTCTGGCAAATAAGGCAGGGCTCTGACGAGTCTCTACGTGACTATGTGGATCTGTTCTCAAAGATGAATGCTGAGACTAAGGACACAACAGACGACAGATCAATCATGATCTTCGTCCATAGCATATTACCGGGGGAGTTGTACGACTTCTTCGTGGACGATATGCCGAAGACGCTCATGGAAGCAAGGGTCCAAGCCAAAAAGTGAATTCATCTAGAAAACGCAAAGGCCCTCAAGGCGAACACCAAGTGGGAAGACGCCTCCCCCCGGGGCAAGAGAGGCGACATTCCGAAACCGGACTTGAACACTCCCAGGAGGAACCTCCAGGATCGGACGTTCCCCCATCTAACGGGAAGCGCAAGTTTGAGAGTGACTTCCCGTGCACTTCGACACCGGTCTACATAATTGAGGAAATCTTTTCAATCCTCAAAGACAGGATTCATCAAGGGTCGTGACGAATGCCAACCACCTCAACCTGGTAAAGACCCCACAAAATATTGTAAGTTTCACCAACACTACGACCATCTCTTGCACGAGTGCCGCTCTTTTCGAGCACTCGTCAACGAGTATATAGAGAACAACTGCCTCACCGGCTTCAAGAAAATAGAGGAGTTGCTGTTGAAAACGGCGAGGGCGCTGTTTCCTCAAGACGAGCCTCTGGCAGTCTCCCCGTCAACCCCGGCGACATTGAAGGTCGTGTTGACGATTTTAGGCTACGACTCCAACCTCCCCACTCGAAGACGCCCAAAGGTATACGCCGTCGAATCCCCTTTGTCTTTGCCTGGCGTTACCTTCGTTGTAGGTGACCTCCCTCAAGAGGGGGGAATCGCGACGACCCCATTACTATCGTCGCCGAAATCGGAGGCTGCGACGTCAACCGGACCCTGGTCGACGCAGGGAGCTTGGTTGACATCCTCTACCTCCGCACCTTTAATGAAATGGGTGTCGAGCAGTGTAGACCTCTCCCTCCTTCCATGACTATCTCCAATTTTTTCGAGGACATCTACCGGCCCGCAGGCTACGCAACTCTACACATCGCTCTCGAAGAGGGACCCAAGAAGCAGACGAAGGAGATCGACTTCATCATCATGGATGCCCCATCCGGCTATAATGCAATCCTGGGGAGGCCTGCAATGGCAGCGTTCCAAATGGTCGCATCCACCTACCACCTATGTGTCAAGTTCCCTACGTCGCTCGACGTCGCTACCATCAGAGGAGACAACGTTGGGGCTAGGAAATGCTTCGAGATAAATGCTCGCCTCCACACAGATCACCTGCACCCCAGAGATCACGCCCTGCCGCCTGTCGAACAAATTGATCATGTAATTGTCGCCGATGGAAAAACTGTATTGATTTCTAAAGATTTCCCTGAAAATGAAAAGCCCGCTCTGGCGGCCCTCCTTTCTAAGTATTTTGAGGTGTTTGCCTGGGGACCTAGTTATATGCCTAGGATAGAAAGAGTTGTAGCCGAACATCGGCTAAGTCTCAAACCAGGAGCAGCTCACGTCAGACAGAAGATAAGGAATTTTGGCAGCGAAAAGCAGCGGGCGATCCGAGAGGAAGTCGAAAAACTCCTCGCATTCATCAGGGAAATCGCGTACCGATCATGGCTCGCGAACATCGTTATGGTGAAGAAGAGCTGAGGGAAATGGCAGATGTTTGTAGACTTTACGGACCTTAATAAAGCCTGCCTCAAAGACTTCTATCCCTTGCCGAAGATAGACAGACTCATCGACTCTTCGACATGGTACTCAGTGTTGAGCTTTGTGGATGCCTTTTCAGGCTACCATCAGATCTGAATGGCGGAGGAGGACGAAAAGCACACCTCATTCATTACCAATCAAGGAACTTTTTGCTATAAGGTCATGCCTTTCGACTTGAAGAACGCAGGTGCGACCTACCAACGGATGATTGATACTGTGTTCAAAAACCAAAAGGGGCGGAATATAGAAGCCTACGTCGACGACATATTGATCAAGAGCAAGAACATGGAATAGCACTTCAACGACCTCCATGAAACGTTTGACACCTGCCGAACCTACAACATCAAACTCAACCCCCTCAAAAGCATTTTCGGCGCGGCATACAACAAGTTCTTGGGGCACATGGTGTCAGCCAGTGGAATTGAGGTGAACCCAGAAAAGATATAGGCAATTCTGGAAATGGCACCGCCTCGAACAATCGAGTACATACAGAAACTAAATGGAAGGATCACAGCACTTAGCAGATTCATATCAAGATCCGGCGAGTGATACCTCCCTTTCTTCAAGATCCTTTGGGAGGAATACCCAACGTGGAATGAAGATTGCAGTAAAGCTTTCGAGTCGTTAAAGGAGTACTTGCTGTCACCGCCGCTACTCTCCGCTCCGCTCCCGGGCGAAGACCTCCTCCTCTACCTCAGCGCTACCGACAGTTTGGTATCGGCAGTGCTGGTCCGTGAAGAGGCGGGTCGGCAGCACCCGATCCACTATGTCAGCCACATCCTTGACGACGCCGAAATGAGGTACCCTCCTCTCGAGAAGCTCTCTTTTGTGCTGATTTTTGCTGCTTTCAGGTTACGCTATTATTTTCAAGCTCACCCCGTCAAGGTGGTGACAGATCAACCCCTCCGAAGAGTACTCCATTCACCCGAGGTCTCCGGAAGATTGCAGTGTGGTGCTCTCCGAGTTCAGCATCGATTTCCTCCTCAGATCGGCATCGAAGTGCCAGGTGCATGGCGACTTCGTCGCCAAACTGACAATGAATGAACAGCCTGAGCTCCCGGAGAAGTGGCAGCCTTGGATCCTCCATGTCGACGGAGCCTCTGGCAAACACATCCAAGGGATCGGCATCGTCCTCACTAGTCCTTGGGGAGTTCGACTCCAAAGATCAGAAAAGATACATTTCCCCGTTACAAACAATCAGGCTGAATGAAGCCCTCATCGTTGTGCTCAAACTCGCCAAGGGCCTCGGAGCACGACACCTCCACATCTACAGCGACTCAAAGCTAATGGTGAACCAACTGAGGGGATCCTATTAAACGAAGGATGGGGTACTTAAGAAGTATTTTCAGCTGGCCAAAAATCTCCTCCAACATTTCGCACAAGCTCTCCTGTTTCATATCCCCCGCGAGATGAATTCGCTAGCAGTTGAACTGGCCAAAGAAAAAAAAGGTAGCGCGCTGGACATCCTGACCCCCGCCTACAAGGACTCTGAAGTTTTCGATATCGGCTCCAACTCTGAAAGCTAGATGGATGGGATCCAACACTATCTCCAAACGGGCGAACTCCCGGGCGACAGGCGTCAAGCTCGCAAGCTTCGAGTAAAGGCCGCCAGATACGTCCTATCCCAAGGGCAAGTATTCAAGGGATGTTACTCTTTGCCCTTGGCAAAGTGCATCCGCGAGGAGGACTCGAAAGTCGTCCTTGAACAGATCCATGTTGGAGAATGCGGAACCTACGCCGCCGGATGAAATCTCGCCCTACAGGTCCTGCACCAGGGATATTATTGGCCAAACCTCCACAAAAACACCAAGGAATTCAGCCGGAAATGCCCCCAGTGCTAAATCTATTTGAGCATCCCGAGGCAACCCGCAGCACAACTACAGCCCATAACAAGCTCCTGGCCATTTTTGATGTATGGCCTTAATTTTTTGGGACCTTTCCCGAAGTCCGGAAGGAACCTGCGCCATGTGTGCTGGCAACTGATTACTTCTCGAAATGGGTCGAGGTGAAGGCGATGGCACAGCCGACTGGTGCAAATGTCAGGAACTTTATTTGGACGCGGCTCATATGTAGGTTCGGCGTCCCGCTCTCCCTGATCTGCGATAACGGAATCGCTTTCACAAGCCGCGTCGTCTGAAACCTGTGCTCTGAAAACGGTATCAACCTGAACTTCGCATCAGTTCGGCATCACCAGTCGAATGGACAAGCCGAGGCGATGAACAAGAACTTCCTCAGTACAATGAAGAAGCGGATCGAAAGAATTGGGTCGTCATGGGCCATCGAGCTGCCGGCAGTAATCTAGGGACTCAATTACACACCGATAGTGGCCACGAGTCAAATGCCTTTCTCACTCGTTTTCGGGGGGAAGCACTCATTCCAGTCGAACTAGAGATCTACTCCTCCCGAGTCGAACACACCGGCAACTTCAATCCATCGGCTCTCCCCGAATGGCAGAAGCAAAATGATGACGCAAGGAAATTCGAGCTCAACCTTCTCGAAGAAGACAGGGAAATAGCCGCTCTTCGTCAAGCTAAGCATAAGCGAAAGATCGAAAGGTACTACAACAAGCACGTGCAAAGGAGGTCGTTCCAACAAGGAGACCTTGTCCTAAAATTAAAAAACACCGCTGGTCGGGACATGGCACCAGGCAAGCTCGACCCTAACTGGGAAGGTCCTTTCATCATTCGCGACGTGCTGGGCCTGAACACTTACAAACTGGCATGGGATGATGGAACTCTCCTACTAAAGTCATGGAGCTGCAATGACATCAGAAACTTCTATTCGTGAAATGCTTGTAACTCATTTACAGCATTATCAACAGTTTTATGAAATGATGTCTCCAATTCCTAACTAAGTGCCTAGGCGACTGGCAGTGAAGGGCACTCTCCTTCTCGAAGTCCCAGGCCTACCAATTCCTAACTTAGCGCCTAGGCAACTGGCAGTCAAGGGCACTCTCCTTCTCGAAGTCCCAGGTTATTTCGCCCAAAACTTAGCAATTTCCTCAAGAGTTTTAAGCAAAAGAGTAGTAGTTTACAAAACAAAAACTATTCAGAAAAGAACACAAGCACAAATGAGCAAAAGCATTACATGAACAAAATTCTTTACAAAATTGGATTGTTTACAAAGTTTTTACAACTCATCCATCTCGAAGTCTCGGAAGCAGAATCTACTTCGATGTCGGCACCCGGGGTTCAAGGAATGTCCTCCAGAGGATCCCGCGAATGAAGAGGCGAAACAGCCACGGGCTCCTCAGCAACCTCCTCTCCCCGAACACTTGGCCCTGCTTCTGGCAGTGGGCTCCCCTCCGCGCTCTCTTCAACCCTCGCCATTTCGGCTTCAGTAGGAGGGATAGCCACCTTCAGATCCGGAACAAAGGCGAACGTCCGCTCCAATCTCTCTACCGACATCTTGAAGTAAGGACACTGATACGAGCGGCTTCTCAAATGGATGCACTCATCTATGTCCAACTCTTCGAGATCTTCTCGACTCACTTTACCCCGGTCAAGGAGAGCCAAGCCCAACATATTTATCGAACTCTCGAGCGCCTCCTTGACAAGTGCCTTGAGCTCAAGCGAACGCCGAAACTCGGCTACCCTTTCCTAGCGGGCCTCTTTGCGACTCTGATCCAGCACATCCTCTAGAAGCCGCTGAAGTTCGGCCTCCCAACGGCCGGACTCCTCTAGGCCTCTCATCGCCAAACGGAGGCGCTTTTTGGCAAGGCGACACTAGCGCTCTGATTCCAGGAACCTGAGTTCCCACTCCTTCGCCTTCCTTTCTTGCACCATGGCCTCCTTGATGAGCTGCAAAACGAGTGTTAGGAAGAAATCGAAACACGAAAACTCCATTTAACATCTTACCTCACTTAGCAAATTGGCAGTCCTGGCGCCAAGTCTTGTCATTGAATTGGGCCGCCCTTCAGGAACACCTCGCGGGGGCTCCTCCCGAAGAGCGTCCCCAGACTCTTCAACGCTCTGGTCGTCGGAGGCGGCCGCCCCAGCGCCAGAATCCACTCTGGTCGTCGGAGGCGGCCGCCCCAGCGCTCTGGTCGTCGGAGACGAAACCAGGCCAGCTCGAGCTCTGGCTGACTTGCGAAACGAAAAATTTTGAGTACAGGACCCAGATCGAAAAGCAGGGAATCCTGAAATCTTACCCGTGTGGAACGCACATCATCTTTTAGCTCCTGCAGGTAGTCCTCCACGTCGTGGACGCGCATCCGAATCTCGTCCACTGTTCGAAAATATGGGCTCTCAAAGCCGATCCCATCTCCCACGAACCTCGTCTCACCAACTCTCCGGGGAACGATGAAGTGCACACACCCGGTGTCGGCGAAGAAGAATCTTTTGTACCAATCTGCAAATCCGGTGTCCCTCACCTTGAACACCTGACAGTACTTCCCTTTCATGACAAGGCACTCATGCAGACGAGGATTCGCCTCCCACCGAAAGACCGCCTTGAAGATCTCTATATCCCAAGAGATCCTTCGACACTACAGCTCCTTGATGAGACAATATATCATGGTGATCGCGTTCAGCGGAAGCTCCACAGGGATGATGCCAAAGTGATTAAAGACGTTCACGAACTCCAGCTGGAAGGGACAGAACAGTCCGCCACAGAGATGGTGGAGACAGACTGCGATCTTTCCCTTCTGTAGGGTCTTAAACGTCGCTTCCGCCGAAGGGAACTCCCATCCTACCTCTAGATCCCTCCCCCAAACTTGCTCAACCTCCGCCTCAAAGTTATGCGGAGGAAGAGAACAAAGCTCTCCTCGAACAGCTTGATAGTCACTCCACATCTCCCTCGCTCGACTCTGTAGTTTTTTGGCCATTGCAAGTCTGAAGAAAATGATGGTAGTAGGGGCCCATCGTCAGTCCAGTGGCCTTTTTTATAGTCCGAAACCTGACGATTCCGCTCCCCGAGGGTGAAATCTGGCCATTTAATCCTATCAAACTAGAAACCTAGACCTACTGAGCACGCCCCCTCGTTTCCCTCAATGGTCACATCACAAATTTCAAAACTTGCGAGGGAATGAAAGGATATTTCTATTATCGAAAATCCTTTTACAATTCATTAAAAAAAAGAAGAAAAGTGAGAACAACATCCTAAGGAGAAAGCATGAACTCTGGCTCCGCGAGGAGACCCTGAACAGCTCGTGCAAATTCCTTTCAGCGACAGTTCTCCTCTAGCTCTTCGACTCGGGCCACCAGGGCGGTCTTTTCCTTCTTCAGCCCTTTGTTTTCGAACGTCGCCGCCTCCAGATCACCCTCATAGCGGGCGCACTTTGACTCCAGGTCGGTGATCGCTTTCTCCGCTTCCGAAGGCTCCAACCTCTAGAGCAGAGCCAAGGCCTTATCCATCCTCTGCCCGAGCAAGGCCATCTGATGTTCGCTCGCCGCAGTTTGCTCCCGGCTCGCGAGACGCTTGTCGACCTGGTCCAAGTGCCGACAGATGCTGCGCGAAAGAACTGTGCGCTCGAACTCCCGGAGGCGGCCACTACCTGAACTGCTCCCGAAGGAGTGTCCGGACTGGCCGAAGGCGCCGAAATAGGAGGGACTGAATCCACCGAATCACGATCTTGCGCCGGTGCACCCGCGACCTCCGAGACTGGACGCATCGAAGACTCAGGCGCTGCGACATCCCCAGCCAGCGGCAACTCGTCAACCGCCAGCATAATGGTATTCTTCGTCGATGGAGCCGCTCGTGCTCCACCAGAAGGAGACCTAGGAGTGGAATGGCCTGCCTCCCGTGAGCTCCCAACCTCAGAGCCGGATCTCCCCGAATTGGAGAGGCGGATCTGAGGCTTCTTCGGAGCCTCCTCCTGAACCGAGGGCCGCCAGGCACTCGCCTGCCTCGCCGAAGAGGGACGCTTGGCAGACGAGAGTTCGTCTGCGCGTGCAGCCATGCTGTCGTATAGAGACATCACTACCGCGAACACTTCAGAGGATCAAGAATGGTCCTCTGTACCTGCCCACAAGTATTTATAGGGTCAGGAAACTTACGCTTACTTGGCAAGGCACGCGCATCAATGCATGTCTCGACTAATGGGGAGGCATGTTACATCTGGATCCACACCGTCACATCAGGAGCGTACACGTGGAGGCTAACGTAGCATTAACGTTGCAGGCGCCGCTTGAACGGAGAAGATTCCAGGGCGAAATGCTGTTGTCGAAGAGTCCATGTCAAAGAGGTCGTGCCGAACTGCCTGCAGACAGCGCGAAGTACAGGGCTCCATACTGCATTTAAGAGGTATGGCCCCTCCCTCCTAGGTAGTACTATCCGTACAGCTAGGGCCATGACTTGCCAGTTTAGTAGACATCATTGGCCTGACACTAGGGGTGGAGCCCATTCTCTTGAAGTGATCCTACAAATCAGATCAGAGTATAAAACCTTGTGGTAACAAGGATACAAGGGGATTTTTCTGGAGAAACCCTTAGCTTAAATCTAAAGGAAAAACTTCAAATAATGAAGATTTGTGGTAGTGAAAAGAAGAAAATATAAGAAAAAAAAATTTAAAAAAAATTATTGCAAATATTGGTAAAAATGTAATAGTAAAGAAAATGTAGAGAAATATAAAATTGCTCGATAAAAATCTAAGAAAACAGTTTGTAATATGAAGGATGCGGCTTTTAAGACTCATTTGGTTTAAGCTTTGAAATTTAGTGGTTGTTAATTGTAGTATCTAAGCTGTAATTTTAACTCTAGTCATTTGGTTGAAGTGTTGTAAAAAAATCTTTGTTTGGCTAACATTTGAATATATTGATTGAAAATTTAGATTGTTTGGCAAAACTAGAAGTACTTGAGTGCGTTGTATGATTCAACTTCTTTGTAGCTCCACGAATTAAATTTTATCTAGCATCTAATATAAATACAAATATTAAAATTAATTTTATTTTTCATCTTACGTACTTCTAAAATTAGATCTAAAATATAATTATTTTTCTCTTGTGCAAAATAAAATGATCGAACAAAGATCTCTTCGACAATCACTAATATTTATCTTTAAAATAAATTTTATAAGCTTAGGGTTATTTAAAATTTTTATTTATCAAAAAAATATTTTCATTTTAGTCAATTTTTAAAATTGTTTAGAATGAAAAACGATGATGGATTGCTTAATCTCTGGACAGACAATTTTTTTTTCTTATCCCTTGGATTGAAATAAGAGATAAAATGATTCAACCTCAGACTTTTTTGAATGTAGCAGATAATAGCGGAGCTCGAGAATTGATGTGTATTCGAATCATAGGATATGCTGATATTGGCGATATTATTGTTGCTGTAATTAAAGAAGCAGTGCCAAACATGCCTTTACAAAGATCAGAAGTAATTAGAGCTGTGATTGTCCGAACGTGTAAAGAACTCAAACGTGAGAACGGCATGATAATACAATATGATGACAATGCAGCGGTTATCATTGATCAAGAAGGAAATCCTAAAGGAACTCGAATTTTTGGTGCAATTGCTCGGGAATTGAGACAGTTGAATTTTACTAAAATAGTTTCATTAGCACCCGAAGTCTTATAATTCTAAATAAGACTAGTAAAATGTCTTTATAATATATTCTATTTTTTTTTCATATTTATATACATATTTATATATAGATATTATAGAATATAGATTCGATTAATAGATTGTGTCTCATGTATATATTTTTAATTTCTAATTTTATAATTTAAGAAAAAAAAAGGAAATCGACCAAAAAACAAAAAGAAACATGTTGATTATATCAAAATGAGGAGGCACCAAGAACTCTAGTTCGTCATGAGTAAGGACATTATTGCTATTGACATGTGGCTCAAGTGCAGCGTCACAGCTATACACATGTCGCTCCATCTTGAAACATCATGATTTAACCTTTGAAGTTGTGTTAGTCTTTCAATCCTCGTGAGTGAGGTTTGGAACCTCTAACCTCGTGGGTGAGGTTTGGAACCTCTATCCTCGTGGGTGAGGTTTGGGCCCTCCAAACCTCCTGCATAACCCTTGTTCAAACAGCTCTCCCAACTACATCAGGCATGATGTTTCTCAGCTATACCATCGCTGTCAACGTGCTCTAGCTGCACCGTTTTCAATGCAGCATGCTTCTTCTAAACACGCAAACCAAGGGTCCGCATGCCCCAGCTGTTACAGATCCCCAGAAAAAGTACCAAGATCAAAAGGTCAAGCTCTCTTCACTGACTCTGGTCCCTCCAGTGGCCGACAAGCGGCGCGAGCTCAGAACTTGTTCCCCTCCTTTCCTCCAGAAAACCAGGATAAAGCTGCACCATCTGCTGCCTACAAATACCAAGAAACAGGCTTCATGAAAAAGGATCGAAAGGGAGGGGATGACAGATGAAAAAGGGAGAAGAACTAGCCCCAGTAAGAGCAGAATCCCTTCTCTATCACCTCTTGTAAAACATGAGCTTGGGAACAAGAAAAGCTCTCTTTCTTTCTCCTTCTTTCTCTTGTAAGCTCTTTGTATTAGCCTTCATGGCTGCCCTCTTCCATTAGTGAAACTTGTTTGCTGATTGCTCGGTGGACGTAGGGGATTTCCTCTCTGAACCACCTTAAATTATTGTGTGCTCTTCTGGATGCCTCAAACTCTCTCTCCCTCTCTTTCATAAGCCTCTGTTAACAGGCTTACCCCTCTGCGCGCCGCCTCTCCCGGAACTCTCTCTTTTTTTGTGTTTTTTGGGACTCCCACATCCTACGTCAACAATTGCCGATCTAATAACTTCTATAAGAAATGCCGACATGGATAAAAAGAGAAGGGTTCAAATAGCATCCCCCCGGCCCATCGTCTCACCATGACCCAGATGAACATGGTGAGCAGTTTCAAGGTGATCCGATTCAAACCCCTGTAGCACCCCCTAGAGCAACAACTGATAGTGACTTTGAGGAGGTGCTTACTTCTATGAAGGGGAGGTACTACCCTCCGCAGAGGCGGTATAACAGGCCTTTAAGTTTTTAAAATTGTTTATGCACTCAAGAAAAAATATTTTCATTTTCCTCGTTTTTTTTCTGTTTCTCCTTTTCTTCTTTTGTCTCTTCATTTGCTATTTTGAATTGTGATTTTCGTTCTCGTTTAATGTAAGTCTTCGAAATGAGATTCTTCATTTCAGTGATATTTATTTTAATAGAAGAAAAAAAATATATTTTGTCTATCCGATCCAAAAAAAGGGATATTTAAAGAAAAATGAGATTCTTCCAGGCAGTTTTTCGATGGGACTTGGAGTGATTCTGATGAATCATCTAATGAAAATGAAGAACAAATCGAGACAACCAATCTTTGCTTGATGGCGCATGATCGGGAGAACGAATCTGATCATGAAGAAAAAGCAGATAATAGACTCTCATATGAAGAGTTAAGCTAAGGATGATTTTCTAATTGTTCAAATATATGTCGATGATATTCTCTTTGGGTCTACCGACGAACGTCTTTGTAAAGATTTTGCTAAGAAAATGCAAGCCAAATTTGAAATGAGCTTAATGAAAGAGTTAAGCTACTTTCTTGGATTACAAGTTAAACAACAGAAAGATGATATATTTATTAATCAAGGAAAATATACCAGAGATCTGTTAAAGAAATTCAAATTTTGTAACTTAAAATCTAGTGAAACTCTTATGAGTTCTACTACAAAATTAGATAAAGACGAATCAGGTAAAGACTTTGATAAAAAATTATATCGAAGTATGATCGAATCTCTTTTTTATCTGACAGCAAGTAGACCGGACATTATATATAGTTTGTGTATGTGTGCTTGATTTTAAGCAAAATCGAAAGAATCACACTACATAGCAGTAAAGCGTATTTTTCGTTATTTAATCAGTACAACCAACTATGGGTTATGGTACCCTAAGATTGTTAATGACCCAATTTTGATGGGGTATTCGGACTCCGATTTTGCTAGATGCAAAATCGATAGAAAAAGTACATCCAGTACTTGTCAATTTCTCGGTCACACACTCGTATCTTGGTCCAGTCGTAAGCAAAATGCAATCGCATTATTAACAGCTGAAGGAAGTTGTTGTGCACAATTATTGTGGCTAAAATAACAATTAAAAGATTACGGGATGATCGTATCGTTTAGCATGGTCTCCAGATAATTGAGTTAAAAAACTTTTTTGCACTTACATGATAGTCTAAAATTTTAGAGCGAATGCATTTTTGAAGTTGACTTTTCACCTTGATGCTTTTTTTTCAGTGATCTTGATCAACTTCATTTCTTTTTATTCTTGACTTGATTTCATCAATCTTGGGTCAAAATCATCTAGATGATCATCCTTCTTTGATCCTGAAAAACTTAAATACAATATATACTAATATTTAAAAAATTAATCGAATATATTATTGACGTGTTTGTTATCATCAAAATCAATAAGGGTTCAACAATCTCCCCTATTTTGATGATGACAAACTCGTTAGTTGAGGTGCATCTGTTCTTTTAAATTTTATGATTTAGCTCCCTCTCAACATAGGCTTTATTTTGATTTTTTATTTTAAGCTTATAAAGCCGTCATAATATGTGTTGTAATTGATGCCTTCGTAAAATATTATGTTGTTTCAATTACCATCACATCTTTATATTGCATTTATGTTCAATATTTTAGAATTTCATTATCATAATATAAAGACAGAGCTAATAAATTTACAGACATTTAATATGAAAAAGCAAGATGAGGAGTTACTTGAATGCAAGCTTCAACTTCATAAAATAAATAAATATAATCGAAGATAAGTGACTAGATCAAAAAGTGCATATACAAATGCTAAATTAGAAAACATCAATTAGTTTTACGAACAAGAAGATACAACTTAGAGGGCGTTTGGTTTAGTGTTATCTCAATGTTATGTTATATTATCTTTAGAAAGTAATTGTTTGGTTTAATGACATCTTTAAATAACATTATAATTAATTACAAAAATATCATTACATGCTGACATCTAGATGTCACCCCAAATCGAGCGACATCTCAAGATAACACCGTCAATTTATTATTATAATGTCAATGACTTCCAACTAAACAAAAATAATTTGGATAGCATTGATATTTTCTAATATCATAACATTGAACCAAACAAATGTCAATTGATGAATAACAATGACATTGAAATAACACTGAACCAAACGCCCCCTTAAATAAATCAAATAATGCATACAATAGTACATGCTAGCTATATTCTAGTTGCATCTTGACATATCCTATTTTCATATATTAGACAAAACAAAGTAAACTATTTACAAATAAATACATACAAAGCTAGCATAGGACTCATTCAATATAGAACAACGCAAATGCAAGTTCAAAACGCAGTCAACATCCTAGTTAGGCAGTCCTAGTGGAGTTTGAATAATCTATATGATACAACCATCACAAATGATAAATATACGATTAAGGGCTTAGCCCTAGTCATATTGTCGAAATCCTCATGCACCAAAATAAAACCTGTCAATATCTTATTACACAACAATTGAACTTCATAAAATTTTGCCAATATTTAGCTAATAGGATTTGACCAACTCTAACTCTGCTACTTTGTAATTACATTTTATATTCAAATATAATTAACTTAATCCAGGTGACTAAGCTCTTATCATCTAAACCCAACAAAGTAATCTTCAAATTATCATCCTTCGCAACTTGTTCCAATGCTATGACACTTTCTTCTCGTATTATACAAGACAATGTGGCTAACCTTGCTATGCAAGAGAATTGCAATTTTTGTGAATTTAATTTGAAGTCAATCCTTTTGTCAGTTTTGTACACTCTTGTTGGAATTCTGATGCAGAATAATATGCAAGATGCAGTTCTAAATAGAGATCAGCAAATAAATTCAACAGATGAACATAAAATTATTCAAGAATATCCCCAATGATAATTATATAACAACTAAGAAACTAAATTCTGTGGGGTAAATCGATTTTAAATATTTAGAATCAAGTCCAAACATTATCTAATAAGTTCACCAAATATTTTTCGGTAACTCTATCTCAATAAATCAAAGCTAGGGTTATTCAGTAGTGTAGGCATGCTCACAAATAAAATACCCAATAGCAATTTATTATACAATATGATTTCAGGTTCACATGGATGAGCAAATCAAATAGTCTCGATGACAAATACCACAACAAGATTTCAAGATTTTCAAAATATTCAATCGATGTTCGGGTTTACCTTGAGATGGGATTCCAGGTCTCGACTGAACTACTGATACATCGTGAGCGATGTTGTGCATGGCTGGACTAGACGGATCGAAGTCCGAGGTCTTGGACTGTTGCGTGCTGGAGCCAGAGCAATGATTGGTCGTGCACAATATTTTCTGCTAAATTTGCACGGTGTGAAGTAGAAGGCCAAAATAGCGGGATCGATGTCTGAAGTGCTGAATATGGTTGTGCTGGAGCGCGAGCAGTGAATGGACGTGCACGACATTGCAGAAGCAAACGTCATGAACAGTGGCAGAATGCCAAACATCGTGTATGATGTTGCGAAAGGCTGCTGGTGTTGGCGGTGGCGCGAGCGGAGCCCGCAGGTGGGATAGTTGCCCTCGTCGAAGGCCGGAGAGCTGTCAGAGGCGACAACGGCGCTAGAGGAACCCGCAGGCAGGCACAGGTGAAGATTGTAGGGTGGCGCAAGACCTCCGAACCGACAGGAGAAGGGAAATACCTGGATTTATTGAGTTGAGATCATGGTTTAAAAAATGTGAGAAATGTTGAAAAAATACCTTAAGAAAATAAGTTTCTTAAGATATTTAGGGATTTTCACCCAAGGCTTCAATCTTTCTCTTTATCAAAATATAACACACAACAGTCAAACTCACAATCATACCTGCTGCCTAATCTGAAGAAGGACGTTCTTAATCTTGAAATGAAATTATTGTGAGCTTCAAAAGAATTATTTTAAAATTGATTTTCACATTATCGTATTTCTAGATTATTATTATTATTTTATTTTAAGAAAAATTGGGAAGAAATCATATTTTTATAAGAAATATAGACGACAAGTATTATCAATTTGGATTTAAATATTCTCCCGTTCTTTGATAGGAATCGCCTTTCATCGACTGTAGTTTGAATTTTGAATTTAGCCACGTGTCGATTTCTTATTAGAGTTTCCATCCGTGTCGGATTATCTTTTTTTCATAATGATATCCGATTTAGCAAGATCAGCGTTGCGATCCAACTAAGGCTCCTCCATTCATTGAATCCTATCTTCTGAAAAAGTGTGCTAAAAACAGGAAAGTTAGTGTCTGATCCATGTTAACGGTCATGATCGTTTTGGTTAACCTTCTTATGCGCAGTCTGAGATTCTCCTTGGAGGGGATTCCCAGGCAGCGGAATGTGTCCGTTGGCAACTAGGGTTGGGTTCCTCTGCTGTTTCTCTTCCCTTAAATTCACTCCCTTCCGCCCCCTCCTCCTCTGCTGTTTCTCTTTTCCGACGAGCGGACGAGATGGCGATGGAAACGATTAGCTACGAGGAGATCCGCCGGAGGAAGCTGGAGGAAAACAAGAAGAAACTAGAGGATCTCAAGCTCGGCCAACTCTCTCACGCCCTCCGGGATGCCGTCTCTCCCAAGACCTCTCCGGTGACGATCGATCTCTTCTCCTGAACTCTTTCTTCTCATTTCTTATTGCCGCTTCTCCTCTGATCTTTGCTAATCTTTTCATTGTCGTGCGTTGATTCGTCCGCTAACGGCGCAAAAGGCGAAGCAGCTGAAGCGGAAGATGCTGCCGCTTTCTGACGAGTTCGTCATTCGCCGGCGCTCCGATCGCTTGGCAAAGTTGCCTGGACAGTGCTACAAGGAGGTCGGTGATCGCTTAATGCATTTTTTCTTCTAAATCTTTTTACATTTTTCCGCACGATGTTTGATTGACGTTTCAATGTTTACAGGAAGAACTCTGAAAGTACAGAAAGAGGAAAAATAATGATAGAAAAAATGTTGAATTTCTTCTTGGTAAATGCTTAACTTTTGCGCAGTCTCCTAGGTTTTTTTAGTTACGCTGTTTAACTCATCTCTTGAGCGCTTCAAACAGTCGAGAGCAACTTAGGGTTTTTAACAACATGGGTATTTTGGTTGAAGTTAAGTGGGTTTAGCTAACCCGGGATATTTTTCTTATGAATAACTTACCCTAGTCAGGGTGGGATTACCCTTGAATTATTTTTGGCTGCTAACTCAGGTTATTCCATAATTTTGTTTGGTTGCTTAATAACTTATCCCAAATTATCCTAGAATTTTTGCTATGTAGTGAGAGATAACTAAACCAGTGAATGGGGTTATGTTTTCCCTATGTTAGGGGAGGTGGGCTAAACCTGGGTAGGGATGTGTTTTTTTTTTAAAGCATTTGGCTAAACAGACCCTTTTAACACAACTGCAAGTGGTCTCCCAGGTCGCTTGAGATAAAAAAAAGTAGCATCAAGCAAAAAGTGCTCACTGCTCATCTACCATATATAGAAGCAAATAATTGATAGGAAGCTTGCAAAGAATAGAAATGTGATGTGGAATGTAACCATACTTATTTCTTTTTAGTTGTATAGAATTTAACAACTTTTCTTTTTGTCTTTTACAAAAATTAGATTAAATTAAAGTCAAGGTTAATCATTTTAAAAACTGGACAAGCATGTTAAGAAGAGCACACCATCACAATAGATGAGAACAAGTAGGTAATTCTAAATTATTATCATCATATGAAGCTAATGCAAACACCTTTTCTAGCAATTTAAATCTTTGCCAAGGTTTTAATCTTGCCATATAACTGAGAACATTGTGCTCACCCCGATTCAAATCAATATAACTTCATAATTCAACACCCAAATCAAACTGCCACACACGAAAAGATTCTTATTTGTAAGTTGTAAAGAATCTATAAATAATGTAAATCTATAACTAAAATTAATTCTCAGTACTAATGTTCTCTCTCTCAGACAAGTCCATCCACCTTTGCAAGTAATGTAGGATAGTCTCATTTTTCGCCAAATGATGGAAAGAAAATATCACATGATTTGGGATACTTGACACTTAATCGTTGGCTTTCACAGAGAGTGTGGCTGTTGATAGAGCCACAGAGAGAAGAAAATTCTAGGTATTTGTCCTAAAATGATTTGAGATTAAAGCTAGTTTATTGTTTTTGTTGGAAAGTTAAGGGGGATTCAAGGAGCGTGGGATGGAGGAAGGTGTCCCTTGATGCTATAGACTTATTTGGATAGGGACCTAAAAATATCTTATTTTTTTATATTTATATCATATCCAATACAAATTTCAATATAAAAAATTAACTTTATTTCATATCCTACACATCTAGTATTAACAGTAACATTTGTTTCACATCCTATACATATCTTCAAACCCATGATGATAAGGATTCATGAAACATGTTTTTTAGCGATAATGGCTAGTGTTGTTGTAATAGACTTTTATAACTTTAAGGTTACTTGGAGCAATCTTTTAGCTGTTGGAAGTTTTCGCGGTTTTCACAGCTTTATACTAAGTTTAGGTCTTGGTTAAGGCTAAATTTTGAGGTATCACTGGCATTCATTTGATAGGTTTTAATTTTCCTTGGGGCCTGAATAAAATTAAAATAGCAATAGTGCTTATATGAGCCTCATTCAATAAATATTTCAAGGTTCATTATTTGTTTTTGTATAGCTGGTCCCAAGGCCTAGGAAAGAGGGTTGCAGTATGTAAATAAACAATTTTAAATTTGGGGCATGTCCAACTTGCAACATTTAGCATGGAGCCTTAGAAGCAATGATATCAAAGGCGAGGGTGTTCCCTACAAGTGATATACCATATTAGCATCCGAGTACGCTTTCAAAAAGAAAGCATTCTCACACTTTAATGAAAAGTTGTCGCTTAGAAAGCCAGTTCAAAATAGTAAAATGAGATCTAGTGGTTGGAATGTTGGCTATTTGAAAGAAGATGAAGCTGGTGGATACTATGTACAAAAGTAGAGTCAATGTGGTTTGTCCCAAGGTATGATATTGATCAGTGAGAAGGCTACATAAATTAGAAGTTCAAGATATAACCTGTGGTACATAGGCTCGGAGAAGAATAAAAATGTAATATTTATAATTTTGGGTCTAAAAATGCATTGTAAAGTTATTTTAAAAATTGGAAATTTGATTACCTTCAAAATACGAGTAACAATAAACAAATAGTCAGGAGCTTATTTATAAATGTGAGCGATCTATGTCATAACATTAAAGAGAGGATGGGATAAACTAAAAATAACTTGGGATAAAATCATATAGAATAACCTTGCACCACTTTACACAGAACTGATTAGAAGAGAAAATGCATGTGGCCAAATCCTGGTAGTTTGGATGGATTAAGGCTTTGTTGTTGTTGTTAAGGGTGAGAGTATGGGTGAAAGATCAATAGTCGCTCAATGTTTTGATTGATGTTTAGCTCAAATCAAGCTCGACTCAAGTTTATTGAGCCGAGCCACAAGCCCTAGTTGGATCAGATCAAGTTTGGCTCAACCTCTATGTTTTAAATATAAATAATATATTTATTGATTTAATATAATTATTTGTTACTTGTACATAGGTATGTGTTAGTTGTTGCTAGGGTATTTGTTAAATTGATCCAGTATTAAATCCTAGTAGAGGAAATACATTTTTTGTTTCTTAAAAAAAATTCAATTCTTTAGAGGGCTTTAGTTAGCTCGATTAAGGCTCAAGTTAGCTTAAAGTCTACACGAGTCAACTCAAACTCAAATTAAATTAAAACGACCTTAGCTTGAGTTGTGTGTCTTGCTTGGCTCGAATTTAGATCGTTCTCATCCTGTGTTGTTGTTAACTAAACCTTAAAGAGAGGCTTAACTGTATCTCAACTAAAACTTACAGTTTTATATACAGAATTCTTTTGAAAACTGCTTCTCTTCCCACAATTTCATGAAACAATGGCTAAAATCTGAAGTTCTTTCAAAATTCTTCTGCTGACACAGGAATCTACTTTTGTTGTTATTCAAAGGCCTCGCAGGTCAGTAATTAAATTAGAAAAAAAAAATGTTTACAGTCAGTGTATATTTTAGGAAATCTTTCTTGAAATTTTTGTTTCATTTTGGATCTCCAGAATTTTTAAGAGAAGAGATCTGCTAAATCGAGTGTATGCTTCTGATGAAGCAAGAGCATACGCAGTGGAAAAGGCTGAAGAGCTTCAATCACAGCTTGATTCTAAACATCCGAGCTTTGTAAAACCAATGCTCCAATCCCACGTCACTGGAGGGTTTTGGCTGGTAAGCAACACAACACTGTAGAGCTGGCATTGAATTGTGTTTGATTAAGTTAGACTCGATTCTAAATTGTATTTTTTGATTTCATCAAGCTTGATTCAAGTTGATTGAGATTTATTGTACCTGTAGTCAATTTCTAGGTTGATTTGAGCTGGACAACAAACATTATATTTGAACTAAACAACCGTTAAACATGTTATATTTACACGTACGCACATATATACATATACATATGTATATGGATTAATTGTACATGTATTACATTTCTACCAATAAGTACTTGAGTACGTTGTGCGTAAACAGTAATAATTCCTTATAAACGCCCAATACTGATGCAAATATCAACTCAATCTTTATTTGAATTGATCCTGTTTCAAGTTAAGTGACTTGAATTTGTAAGAAAATTAAGTTTTGAGTTTCTTTTTCAGCCCTAAAAGTTCGATTCCTCTTCCTAAAAACTTATAGTTTATGGATTAATATAGTTTACTATGAACAAGCTCACACTTTCAACTTGTTCTTGGAACAGGGACTTCCCAAGTATTTTTGCAGCCCTCATATGCCCAAGCGTGATACTTGGTTTACTTTAATAGATGAAAATGATGAAGAATCTGAATCTCTTTACCTGGCTCTAAAGAATGGGTTAAGTGGTGGTTGGAGGGGCTTTGCTATAGCTCATGATTTGGTTGATGGGGATGCTCTAGTTTTTCATTTAATTTATCCTACAAAATTTAAGGTAATATTTTGATATTATTAGTGGACATTTTATTTTTTGTTATTTCAAATTTCAACTTAAAAATAGGTACAGTTTCATAGATGACATGGTGCATTCTCTTATCTACATTAAATCTTGGAATTTACATTTTTACTTAAAATGCATACAGAATTTCAAAATTATGACCTGCATATTTCTTTTTTAAGATGTGTATTTCATAATTTCATTTTATGTTAGAAGTACCTCAATTATCGTAGCGCATCTATCGTATTTGGTAATAAAAAAAGAAGTAAAGCCGTATTAATTCATACGTTTTAAGGGTATACAATATAAATTTCATTATTATGATGTTTACATCAGGTTGTACATATATCTAAGTGCAGATATACAAATATCATTGATTCTTCCTTTCTGTCTTCGTAGGTCTACATAATCAGAGCAAGTGGCTATGAGAGCACTGATTTGGCTTCATAAAGTATAAGAAGCAACAGCATTTGCAACTGTGTTGACGTCTCTTACCTCATCTTTACTACTGCATGTCTAAATGGCAATGGTAATTAACATGATTAAGATAGTTTTGTGACCTGTTTTCAAGTTTTTTCTTGTTGAAAACAATTAACTAAAGCTAACTAAACGCACGAGTTTATTCATATTAAAACTTCTGTAAGAATATAAAAATATCATTGAGTTGTGATAATCTACAAGTTTAAGCTTTTACCTTAATTAAAATTCTATTACACTTTTTATTGATAGAGCGCAATGGAAACAAAGGATTCATGTAGCCGACCCCACCTAGTGGGATTAAGGCTTAGTTGTTATTATTATTGTTATTGTGTTACAGAATTTTAAGTCATGTTTTCCTCTTTCTTTTTTTTATTTTGTTTTCTTCTGACCAAAAAGTGAAAGAGCATTATACTTGAATAATGGATATTGGCCAATCCACTTTTAATACAGCTATGTATCATTTCAAGAAAAAACTTATTGGGTTCGGACTTCACTATGTCAAATATTCGGGGCCAATAGCGACACATTGCGTGCATTGCGATAGTCCCCGCAATCGACGATGAGTAAATGATGCAAATGGCCGAAATAGACAGCCTAGCTAGGGTTTAGTGTTTAGGGTTTGGAGTTTAGAGTTTGACTGAACAATCTGACCTTCTATACTGTTTGCTCGTTGTTGAATGCGAGCTACCTCAAGCTTCCAAACTTAATAATTTTTCATTTTTTAATATGAAATAATTGATATAAGAGAGTGAATCCCCAAAGTTTTGAACCATGAATGCGGATTTGGACCAAGTGTATCAGTACATTTTATACACAAGTTAATTGTATAATTTTACGTAATTGGTGAACCCATACACTAAGCGGCGCTCAACGGAGGTTTGACATTCGGCTATTTGGTATCTCGTCAGTTCGAGTTTTTTAGACAAAAATATATATATATATATATATATATATTAGATTTAATAGAAAAAATTTATTTTAATATTAGAAAGTGTATAAGATATATAATAAAATTAATTTTTATAATTTAAATTTATATTGGGTCAAAAAAAAAACTCGAACTAAGCAAGGCCAAGAGTAAGAGTATTGGTTGGTATCCTCACTTATTTTTATAACTCAGGAACTCTTATTTCTTATTGATGTGGGACAATTCATTCTCGTGTTTCTCCACTTGGAAGAAACCTATCAGAAGTCATTCTTTGTCTAGGTGATTACTGATTCAATCATATAAACATTATTCCGGGAATTTGTCACACCCCAATTTATTATAGTCTTCTGTAATTAATATATATACACGAACTAGACCACAATAAATCAGAATTGTGACGTTATGATAAAGAGAACGATCAAAGTTAGTTAGGAATAATAGAAATAATAAAAAAAATTTAACATCAAATATTTAAAACCAATCACCATAAGTCTCCATCATAAGTAGAGATACTATCATCTAGGTCAACATCGAATATAAATCTCATCATATCAGCTACACCATTCAAATGTTCATGATTAAAAACAGACTAAATAAAAGATAATATCCTAGCTCGTTTTATGGTTTCTCTCCATCACGAACCCCTTTCTCTTGTGCATCACTTAGTTCTGCAGTACCTGCCATAAAAATGGCGTCAGTCCCAAACAACATGGACTGAGAAGGCGAATTCCACCCACCAGTTAAAATAAGATACATCGAACAAGCATGCAATCACAATTTTACATAACATCTTATGTACACGATCAATGATATCACAACGATACAATTAGATATTACAAAAATTTACGAACATGTATCAAAATACATAAATAAATAAACAGTGCACATTTTTAATTATCACATATCATTACTTTAAGGACCCTGGAATACTCATAATATCACTTTCACTGCCTTTATCACCTCGTGACATTTTCACCTCATGGATTTTATTACCTCGTGAATATATTATTTCAAAGTCAATGTCACCTCAATGTCATTGACAGTCAAATCATAGCTCGAGCAGGCAGGAGTGACTATCATGAGATTCCTAATATTTTAATTATATGTATAATTTCACAATTATCATTTCATTTAAAAGAATACAAATATCACCATCACAATTAGAATTTGGCCAATTTTCACCTATATGTTGTTATTGGCATTCATCTAAATTATAATCATCTCTGGATAAAATAAACTTAATCGTCACATCACAATAATTACAGCAAAATAAATCAACATTTTTATAATCATTCATTTAATTTACTATATTAATATTAATTATTACAACCATTCTAATTAATAATAAAATATAAATATTTTCTGTTCTATTTCATAATAACAAAATATATGTATATATATATATATATATATTTACTTATTTATTTATATGTACGTACTGAGATATTGATCTAAGCATGTAATAATTTCATTCTTTCAAATGCATTAGTAATTAATCAATTAAATAAATATATATAAATATTAATGTAAGTCATTATCAAATTCATATGTGAAAAATTGCAAGATCTAATAATTATTTGGCATGATAAAATAAAAAAATTAAGAAATATCCATTGATCCATCGTTCGTCTCATGCATTTATCACAAATAATAATTTACATAATTCAAAATAAATATTTTCATCTTTATGATTTAATTTAATTATCGTAGACATCATTGTACGCCTACCTCTTATTCACCATGACGAAAACTCAGATAATTTCCTAGAATCCTCGCCGAAATCCTCCGAATCTCCCCTCCTTAGGCTTCGGAACGATCTATCTTCACGTTGTAGACGATTCGAGATGACCACGGGAGAGGATTTTGCAAAAACGCCTTAATTTCTTCTCCTCCTCTCTTCCTTTGGCCGAAAACTCCCTCTCTCTCCTTAGGGCAGGCGGTTACCAAGTACGGGAGAGAAGAAACGATAAAAATATTTCTTTCCTTAAATCTCTCCATATTTTAGGCTCTTAATTAATTAATTAGTTAATTAATTAGATTACCAAAGACTAAATTGCCTTTTCTTCGTTATTAGACTCCAAATTATTCTAATGGGCTATTTAGTTAAATCTCCTAAAGGATAAGGATGAAAATTTATAACAATTAATTTAAATTAATTCTTCTTTAATACTTATCTGAATTTCAAATAAATTCAAATTAATTATTATTCGAAATTAATTAAATATAATAAATATGACAAATCTAATTCAAATTTTATTATTAAATAAATTAATAAAATACCTGAGCGTTACAATTCTCCCCTCCTTATAAGGAATTTCATCCTCGAAATTTTAGAAAAGTTCAGGATGTGAAATCACCATATCGGCTTTAATTTCCCAAGTAGCCTCACGTTCTGCCTGATTGCTCCAAAGCACTTTTACCATAAGAATTTCTTTATTTCTCAGTCTTTTCACATCCTTAGCTAAGATTTTCATGGATTTCTCCTTATAGCTCAAATCAGATCTTAACTCTAGCACACTTGGTTCAAAGTGAATCACCTTTATTGGATCAGAAATAAACTTTCTTAATCCTTAGCTAAGATTTTCATGGGTTTCTCCTTATAGCTCAAATCAGATCTTAACTCTAGCACATTTGGTTCAAAGTGAATCACCTTTATTGGATCAGAAATAAACTTTCTTAACATAGATACTTCATATACATCATGTATCCCTGACATTTGAGCTGGCAAAGCTAATCGATAAGCAACCACTCCAATTCTCTCAACAATCTTGAATGGTCCTACATAGCGTGGATTCAACTTGCTTGCTCTACCGAATCTACCAATACCTCTCATACACAGTGATTAGTGAGTGCATTCCACTATATCTACCCACATCCTCCACATAAGATCACAACTGCTCTGATACCACTTTTCCTGTGACGCCCGTGGCCGAAGAGGGCGGGGAGTGATCGTCGGGTGATGTCCTAAAAGAAAGGAATCACTGAGGCAAAGTGCGGCTCCTGGCAGGCTTCTAGGCCGAATAATGAGTGGTGAGAGGGGCGCATGAATGAATCGTCCCACATCGGAAAGGGAGGGAGATCCTGAGCTGTATAAGTAGATAACGTGATCTCAAATACTAGATGCGGGTGACCTCCTGGGAAGCACTCAAGCACGCAGTTTTTCTAAAGCCAAAGCGGACAATACCTCTACAATGAGGTCATGTTACAGGATCACTCTTGGCTCTCCTCGGTCTCGAGTAGTCTCAAAACTCTATATATATGAATATATTATAATAGCTTATATAAAAGTCTAAAGTATAAACACACACAAAATAGATATAAATGATTTTGTGATCTAATATATTAATACTGTAACTTGTATAGCAACTATTTTTATACAAAAAATATCTTATGATTGAAAATATATTTGAAAATTGATTTAAATTTTTTTTTCCAAAATCAAACTCAATTTGTAACAAAAAAAAGTTAAACTTGACCGGCTCAAACTCGTCTCGAAGCCTTATGTAAAACTCAAAGTAATTTTTGGGGCATTTGTTTCATTCTTGATTTGCTTCAAAAAAAAAAGTCAACTTGATTTTATATAAATTAAAATCAAGTTTGAAAGGAGCAATGCTTGGCCCATTTGATTTGATCTTTGCATGGACACGAGCTTTCCACTCAGTTTGTCGGCGACCGGCGCAATACCAGAGTTTAATTTAGTAGTCATACAATTAATGAACGGCTCAATTGATGCAGATCTTGACTTTGCCGGTCACTAAACATGCACCACTTGTGGCAGAATTTTTATTCTGATCTAAGTGAATCTCATGCCATCACTCCATGAAAAAAAGTATAAAATTTTCATATGTTATCATTAATATCGGATTTAATAAAAATTAAACCATTTCTTACAGTGCCACAACTTCGAGTAAATGGAGAAAGAAACCAAATATAAAGAATAATTTTAAAAATATAATTCTCTTAGTCTCTATTTGGTTAAAAATTATTTATTTTGATCACGATCATGTTTCAAAATAAATTCTAATTTTTTATTAAATAATAATAAAATATAATATAAAGTGAAATTTTATATTAAAATTTATGTATTGTAGGTAAAAAATAAAATTTTATTTTATTTTAATCTTTTTTAAAATTAAAAATTATTTTGACTATAAATATCATCAAAATAGTCTCTAAACTAAATAGAATCTTAGGCCAGATTCATCTACTCTTCAAATTTAAGATAAAGCAGAAAGTATGGGTGAAATGAAATAAACTATTTTTCTAAAAGTGGTCTTATAAATAGCCATTTTTTTAAGTTCAGAAATCATTTTTAAAAGGGAACCAACTAAACTACTTTCTGGTGCTCATTAAAAAAAGACATTTTTTTTAACTAAAAAAAAAAAGACAATTTCAACTTATGCAATATGTTTTACATCACTTTTTCTCTTTTTTAATGAAGGCCATGCTTACCTTATTGACATATATTACATAGGTCACTGTAAAGAATAAGTTTTTTTTTTTTGACGAAAAAAAAGAATAAGTATTTTGAATAAAAAAAGACAATTTTAACTTATGCAATATGTTTTACATCACTTTTTCTCTTTTTTAATGAAGGCCATGCATACCTTATTGACATATATTACATAGGTCACTGTAAAGAATAAGTTTTTTTTTTTGACAAAAAAAAAGAAATAAGTATTTTGAATTACTTATTTTTGCTGCATAGGATTATTTGGGTTGAAAATAAATACCATTTCAGAATGCAATTATAATTAATTTTCGTCCTCATATAAGATCAATACCAAAATGTTTTTGCAACTATGGGAATCAATTTCAGTTAGTGTGACGTAGGATGTGGAGGTCCCAGGAAACACCAAATAGAAAGAGAGTTCTGGGAGACGGCGGCGCGTAATGAGAGGGTGAGCCTGTTAATGAAAGCTCGAGGAGAAAATTAGTTCAAAGCAACCAGAATAGCATACAGAGATTTAAGGTGGTTCAGGGAGGAAATCCCCTACGTCCACCGGTCGATCAGTAAAGAGATTCAATAATAGTCAAAATGTAGCCTTGAAGGCTTATACAATGCTTTCTTAGAGAAAAGAAGAAAAAGAAGAAAGGGAGCTCCTCAGTTGGGGCTTTGTTACAAAGAGATCAGAATGCCTGGATCTGAGAGCCTGAATCTTGCCTTCTTCCTGTTTGTTCGTCTCTCTGTGTGTCCTTTTTCAGCTGGGACTATTCAACGGCTTTTATAGCCGTTGGGCATGCGTAGTTTCATCCTGATTTTCCAGAGAAAATGTGATGGACGAGCTCTGAGCGTCATTTGTCTGTCACTGGAGAGGTCCGCGGCTGTACGAGGAAGATGGTAGCTTTTAATATTGGTACCTTTTCTGGGAAAGAGTGCCCGTACGGAGAGCGGCGGGGTTAGGTGAAGTTGATTGTGACGGGCTGTACCCTGTATCCTCGTGCCCGAGGTTTACCAGGTCTGTCCTGGGATATCGGGGACGAGGCTAGGCTGAACCCTCGTGTCTGATGTTTGACCTGGTCAAAACCTGAACCTGAGTCAGTAAATTAATAAATCAAAATGGAGGCCAGTCAGGCGCCACGTGTTCGGTCTAGATGCAGCGCAGGAACCACGTGTTAACATCAGCCCCCCGCATTTTCAGGGCACGAATATTGATATGGGTCCTGGAATGCGAACCGTCGCGAGGGTGGACGCGCTGCCCAAGGCCTGCAAAGATAAGATGGGGGCGGTGCCTGCCTCTTCGCATCCCCTTCCTTTGCCTGTTGAGTTCTGCAAGAGTGAGCGCTTTTACGGAGATGGCGGAGAGGAAATGGAAGATCGCATCCGGTTTCTCCAAGAAAAGAGCCGGAACACCTGTGGTCGATGCCCCTCCAGAGAAAAAGCTGCCGGAGGCAGATGCGTTTTTGGAGATAGAAGCTCCTACGGCTAGGGTTGTCGTCGCCCTGGCGCAGACGTTGGAATCTCTTCAGGGTCCGGCGAGCGCTGAAGCCGCAGAGGTGGTGGTAGTCTCTGATTCTCCGATTAAGCCGCCTCCGAAAGTTAAGGAGTTAAAGGAGGTGGTTTTGGTAGGAGAAACAACTACTGGAGAGAAGCTGGCACCGGGGAAGATCATGCTCAAGAATGAAGAGCTTGAGCAGCTCTTTCCCGGGGTTGGGGGTTTTGATGAAGGTGAGGGGAAGCTATCCCTGGTTGTTGGTAGGCCTACTCCCCTAGGAGCCCCAGTTCCTGTTTCTGATGTTACCCTAGGTCCCAAAAAGTCGCGGGGCCTATCAGGAAAAAGGTTGGTCGAAATGAAGGGGGAGTCTCTCCTCACTGCCTCTGGTACTGGAGGGTCAGAGGCGGAGAAGGTGATGAAGAAGAAAGGAGAGGCCCCCCTGCTATCTCCAGCGCCCCTTTTGGTACTGAGGGGGCCTGGAGTATGCTGGGGGACCGGCTATGTGAAATAAGGCGGGCGAAGGAGAAGATCTTGGGGAACACCTCCGAAGTCCTGGAGGTGATAAAATCTCTGAAGGGCAAGGAGGATGTGGAAGCCCGCTGCCTCCGAGTGGTGAGGGAACTGGAGGGCGCTTTGTCTTAAGCTACAGAGCGCTCTCTGGCTGATCAGAAGGGGCAATTGGGGAAGATGTACCAAATGGAGGATAGGTTAGCTTCCCTAGCCCAAGTTAATGCGGAGTGGGCTAACAAAAGTGAGATTGCGAGGGGGAGAGTTTAGTCGCAATCTGGCGGGTGTGAATCAGGCCCACTCTGCCCATGTCAAAGACCTCCAAAAAAGGATAAAGGATTTGGACGACGATAGGGAGGCTTTGAGGGAGGAGAGAAGGAGGTTGAGGGAGGAGCTGACTAAGGCCAGGGAGGCCTCGTTAGGGGCAAAGGAGGCGGCCTTCGAGACTTATCGCCGGGAGGAGCTGCTGAAATCTGAAGCCCGTTCCCTGCGGGCCTTGGTGGAGAATGGTTCTGGATGGCGGGGGCGACGCATGGAGGACCTAGAGGAAACGGTGAGGAGGGCGGTGAAGATTGTCAGCGCCTGGCCGGTGGGTCGCCATGTGCAGCACCAGGCTGCTTTTGATGCTCTTGTGCAGACATTGGTTGATGTAGGTACCTTGAACTAGGAGAATATCAGGGACCCAGCAGTTCTTCCCTTCTGTAGTCCTAAAGGGCCAGACAGGTTCTTCGATGCTGGGAGTTGTCCCCCAGATGAGATTCCTCCACCAAGGTCCTATGAGGGTTGGGGAAGTTGGCCTCCTCTGCGCAGGACTTCGGGAGAAAGCCCTGTGACTCTTCTAGAAGCCAGTTGGCTAGGCCAGCGTGATCCCTCTGGAAGTCAACAGGAAGAGCGTCAGCTGAGTCAAAGGTGATGGGTCTTCTTCCTCAACTAGCTCCCCAGCCTGATAAGGGAATTCTCCCCCTCTGCGGCATCTGAAGGGTCCTCTTTTCAAAATAGAAGACACTAAGAAGAAATTCAGAGAAGAGGTGGTCCCTTGGAGGAGAGATCCCTTAGTCAGGAGGAGCCCTGGTTAAGAGGTCTGAATTCGTCAGACCTGGTGTTTAAGTTCTGAAGCCTTGTATCTTTCTTTGTTTTTCCTGTACTCATGAGAGGAACCTGTGAGGACAAAAAAGGAAATTGTAACAAATTCTATCTTTAATGAAATGTATTTTTCCTTCTCAGAAGCTTGCTGTGAATGAATTCTTATTTTGTATCTTTTCTTTCGTGCTTTGAAACAGGTACCACGAAGTCTCAGAAAAGAATACATGAATTCATAAGGGAAGGTAAAGAATTCAAAAAGTAGAGAAAAAATTCTAAGTAAAAGAGATGAAATAGCTACCCTCGAACCCGTGCACACGATAGTAGGAATATCGAACATCAGGGAAAGAATAATCTTCCCTCGAACCCTCGTGCACGATGGTAGGAATATCGAACATCAGGGAAAGAATAACCTTCCCTCGAACCCTCGTGCACGATGGTAGGATCCTCTTGACGACGTACGACGGGATGGGGAGGAGTGACGCTTCGTAAACCGTGCGTCGCTTTGATTCCTGGGATTTGTCAGAGGGTACGAGTGGTCTGATGATGCTCGTGCGCTGATCAAGGAGATCAGATGGTCGGAAGGTGGAGGATCACGGTTTGCTTCCTATAGAGGCCTTTTTTAGGAGGGAACGATGAGCTTCGCCTTCCTTCCAAACCCTAAGTCCGAGAGAGAGAAAAAAAATGTTTGTCCCGCCCTCTTGCCAGAAACCGAGCGTTGGGAGGGAGAGAAATCGAGTGGGCCGGACTGGCCGAGAAATTCCAGAAGGATACCAGCTACCAGGAGTCCCTCATGATGGAACATGAGGTGCTCAACACGACCAAAGGGTTCAGGAGGAACCCCCTCTTGATGGTCATCCCGCCGACCTCCGGCCAAACAATCCCCCTGAGGGGGCGGTATGCGTATACAATGCGCAGGTGGAGTATGGTTTGATGATGCCGCCGCAACCAGAGTTCAAGGAAGTCTTGAACTCATTCCAGCTTATGCCAGCACAACTTTCCCCCAACGCCGTCGCCTACATGTACTCCTTCCTGAAGCTGCTTCAAGCCAGGGGAATAGCATGGAGCCTGACTTTGTTCAGGAACTTGTTCAGTTGGATGACGGTTCTAGGGTACGGGGGGTGCCTGGCCTTGCGGTTGAAGACGAGGAAGACGATGTTCTCAGGGGCCAGTAGTTCCCATTCGGACTGGAGGGACTTCTACTTTTTTGTAGGCGGGGATTTGGGGATCCCCTTGACGCTTGGAGTTTGCCCTACCGAGTTCATCGGTGACGCACAGTGGATGGCCGGGACGTCCGTCCAGAGGAACCTGGAAACTTTGAGAGGGCAGAGCTGGCCCCTGAAAGACTTCCTAAAGCTGGTGAAGAATGACGTGTCCTTGTATGCCAAGTCACAGGGATACACCATCTTCAAGGAGGTTGCTCCCCCTCCTGGAACAGTCCTGATGAGGAGGGCTAGAAGGGGGCAGCCTCCCGTCGTTCAACTCAGCAAACAGGTTGTCAGAGTGGAAGGGGAGGATGAGGCAGAGGTCCCAGAGCCGGTCTGCGGAGGGATACCCATCGACATGGTGTCCTCGCCGGACGACTCTGGAGACGATAAGAAAACTCTTGCCGAGGTGATGGAAGAAGCAGGTAAAGGGAAAGAGCTTGCATCATTGGTTAGGCCTAAGGCAATCCCTAAAGGTGCTGCAGGGATTGCCATAGGAGAGAAGGGAGAGGGGAAGGAGGCCAATAAAGGCCAAGAAAAGGAGAGGGTGGAGGTGCCTCGTCCGGGAGAGGAAACAGCGGTCACCTCTTGCCAGGCTTTGGTCCCCAGCAAAGCCCTTAGAAAAAGGAGGAGTCCCTCTGACGGGAACAGCTCGGAACCCCCCTCGAAAAAGGGGAGGAAGAGCGCCAAGGAGAGAGGAGATGTCGGCGAGTGGGAGAAGAGCACGGAGCCCCCACTCTGTATCAATTTCACTGGGGAGTTTGCAGGTGTAGGGACGGAGGTTACCGTGAGTGCGACGGAAGTGGAGAGGAAGATGACCGTCGCCTCACAGCAAACTTCAAATCAATTCAACCCCGTTCGAGGAGATCTGGGACTGATCTTGGGGGGAGGGCTGGCGACCAGGGATCTGGAAGAGAAGCTGGAAAGGTCCTCTACGACGGATCTTTACGCCCAGATGACTAACAGGGTGGCGACAGTAAGGACCCATTCTAAACCTCTTCTGGCCAACTCTTTGTAGATGCTGACCTTGCTTCCATTGTAGGTACTCGCCCATTTGCCCTTAGTTTTGAATAGGGCTCTGAGGGTGGAGAAGGAGATGTTGGATCAGACCGGCCAGCTGCATCGTCAGAATGAAGAAATTGAAGTCCTGAAGGTCCAACTGGCGATGGAGTCTTGTCGGCATAGTGCCCTTCAGGAGGAATTCGCAGTTTACAAGTCTGCGATGAGTGCGCTGAAAGCAGACAATAAGGCTTTGCGGGAGAAGCTGTGCAAGGCTGATGGAGACAAGGAGGCTGCGGTCGCGAGTAGCTCTGTCGCGGCAGTGGAAGCCTACAAAACGAACTTACCTTGCAGGAAGGAACGGTTAGATGGGATCAGGCGGGCCTGGGAAGGATTGGCCTCCACTTTGATCCAAGAAGGCAAGGTTACTGCTGCCGATCTTGGAGAAGCGGATCCTTTTCCTTGCATGGCCGTAGATCCAATTTATAAGGAAGAAGGGTTTGACTTGACCGACGATACCATCCAACAGTTTTTTGACCTCTTGGATGGAGTCAGTGAAGGTTAATCCGTTTCCTTATAAAATGATGTAATCATTCTTGTAATTTTTGAAAAATGAATAAAAAGGAAGTTCGTTTATCACATACCTGTTTATTATGTTGTGTATGTATATGTACCTTTTTATAAGATTTGAGATATCCAGACTGATTCTGAGAAAAACTTGTAATAGATTTCCTGAATCTTGTAATAGATGGGCTCAAATTTGGAACATCTTGACTGTAATTCTGAAAGAAAAGCTTCCTATCATGATAATAAGAAGCTTTTGAGCCTCATAGTAGTTGAGTTTAAATTTGGAACTTCCCGAAATCCATAGAGGAAGAGGAATATTGTGATAGTCAGGATGGATCCCGCCCGAAAGGTATTTTTGATCTGATGCTACAAGGGTTTTTGAACGCCTGAAACATCTTGTTTGATGTTTATACTTGTGACAAGGGTTAACCTTAGGGATCCCCTTTAGTAGAATTATAGACATTCCTTTGTGAACCTGCACAATAGAAAAGTAGTGATAGTAGTCGAGATCCTGCCTAGGGGGAGTTATCTGACCTAATGCCAAAAGGACTTGTTCGTCTGAAATGTCGTGTACGACGTTTGTTCTTAAGGCAAGGGCTGACCCTCTTGGAATGACAGTTATCCTAGCGGGAAGCGAAGGCACCCTGCTTAGGGGGGACCTGTATCTTGATTCGATATCAGGGACAACCCTAAGGTTACGAGCAGGCCTTCGGACCTTCCGCTGGCCGGATGGGCTCATGGAAGGGTCCCAGATGTTTGTAGGAAACCCCGCCTGCCAGGCACTGCTAGGCTTGATGATCACCGTATTAGTGAAGGTTAGCGAGTATCAACGTGCGTGAGATCCAAAACCTCGGGCACGATGATTTGAGATTTGAGTGTTTAGATCATACCTGAGCGACGCTTAGGTCATTATGAACATCTCAATACATAGGGGCGTAGGAGATATGCGTCCTGGAGTAATACAGAAATCCAGATGTCCTGGGAATAATCATAAAGGTGTGACGACCCTAGCCATCACACTAAAATATTTATCTAAGTTAGGAGAGAAGGAAGATTAATTCAACAGCGGAAGAAAACTAAATAGATCAAAAGCTACTACAAGAGTTCACATATCTATAATTTAGAACAGAATTAAACATCCAACTAAAGTAAATGAAGCAGAACTACTATAGTCTCAACTGAACACATAAGTAAATAGTCACTCTCTAGGAAATAAGATAATAAACTAATTTTTCTCTTGACTGGCATTCTCCCCATTCCCGTGATCAAATGCTCCAGTACCTGCCACGTTAGTGATAGAGTCTGTTAGAACAGACTCGTAGGTTGTACACTAACAAAGCCTTTAAATAAAAATATTAAGCAGCAACAACAACAATAATAATAATAATAATAATAATAATAATAATAACATGTTTACATGATATAATAAGAAAAACAAACAATTAAACATATATAATGTAGATTTCAATTAAGCAAGCATGTAGGATAAAGAGATGACATAGCACGGTATGAACAGTAAATATTAAACAAACATAACATAATTTACAACGCAAGTACAACATCAGCACATAAACAGAAACAATAAAAATATAAGTAACGAGCAAATTTCCTTTTATTAATTTTACTTTTATCTTTTGGGCCCGTGATTTCTCGTACTACGCCTCAGCTGCCTTTTACACATATGGGGATTGTCATCCCCTAGCCCCGTAGGCAATAGCCCATAATGGTAAAAATGTGAGGTCCTCAATCAGTTTTGGGAGTTTTCACCCCTAGCCCAAAATGGCAATGGACGTCGTCGCGCCTATATATATCATATGCTCGAGCTAAGGCAGGTGCGTAATCCCACAGAAATCACATTTAACTTTTAATCCATTGTCGCCTTTAAAATCTTGATTATAAATTTAGTCACATAGCAAGCTCATACACTTGCCTAAATATTATATTATAATTTTTGAATGTGATGACAAGTCCGTACACTTGCCCTCCCGTAGGTGTCACAAACTTAAATCAACATATTCTCAATGAATGTGACGACAAGTTTGTACACTTGCCCTCCCGTAGGTATCACAAACATAAGTCAATATATTCACATTGAATGTGACGATAAGTCGTACACTTGTCCAATCATAATATATCTCGTAATCTATTGAGTGTGACGACAAGTGCATACACTTGTCCTCCCATAGGTGTCACAATCTCAAAAAAAAATCGGCTATATGAATACAATGAAATTGCCACATGTACATAAATATCAATATAGAAGTCAGGCATTAGATTATCAGGAAATTTGATAATTAAACATCAAGCTATTACTTTTGCAGTTAATTTCGTGGCTTTCACTTTTAGAAAAATTGAAGAGAAAATAATTAAAATTCCAAATTTCAAACTATTAAATTATTGTACATTTTACTTTATTTATTTATTTTTATTCTTTTTGTATGATAAGCATGATGCACTGGAAAATAAAATAAGTTCAGAGATCTGGAGACCCCATTAGCATGAAAATTTATATGAAATAATATATATATATAGGAATTCTAATTAATAGCAAAACATAATCATAGAAATTTGACCAGAGAAATTCATTAACATGCTTGAATTCAAATAAAATCACATGGACTAATGGCAATATCCAGAAATTTCATACAATTTATCAAAATACTCAATTGATTTCCAAATTTTACTTTATATGGGCTAAGTTAGAATAAAACCTACCTCAAATTCACCATAGTTCTAGGTTTTCTTGAGATTTGGAGAGAAAAGATCACTCCAATTTGCTAGATCCGGTCCAAAGCGTAAGAAAACGTGTAGATCGAGAAGAAGATGAAGAATAATCGTCAATTTTGAGGGAGATCCAGCCTCTCTCTCTCCAACTCGTCACTTCCTCTCTCCAACTCGTCACTTTTTCTCTCCTCTCTCTAGGCTGGCGGCGGTTACGGGAGGGGAAGAATTGAATCGTTGTTTTTGGGGCAGAAACTCTATTTCTTTCTTTAAATAATAATCTGGGGGTATTTCTGTATTTTTTCTTAGCCTTAATTTAAAGAGGTAGTTATGGATATTTAATGGGTAATTAAATTCATTGGATTTGAATTTTAAATAATCAGATTTAATTAAATTAAATATTAATTTCAGCCATTTTGAATTTTGAATCGCATAACAACATTTAATATTTCATATATTTAATCTTAAATAATTAATTTCTCATGAATAATATTAATTCCTCATAATAAATTTAATTAATCAAAAATCTAAATTTAAATTTACCGGGATGTTACAAAAGGTGTCCAGGCGCTTTAGAGAATAATCCTCGAATCCGATACTTAAATTCTATGTAAATGAATTTCTGAAAGAATCTGTACAGAGCAAAAGACGCATAAGAAGTATTTTGTGATGAGCTGCCCTTGGTTTTCAGGCAAAAAATTTCTTTAGGTCGTCCCCACTCCAACTCCTTGGGATTTGAATGCCCTCAGAAGTCATGAGGTAGTAAGCGTTAGGTCCAGCAACCTCGCGCACGATGTAAGGACCTTCCCAATTAGGCTTAAACTTAGGAACCCCCAAATTGCTGCCGACAAGAAGTCGCCGCTTGAGGATTAAATCACCCCTGTTGAAAATTCTGGGGTTAACCTTCTAATTGTAATATCGTCCTATCCGACGTTTGTGCTCCATGTGTTTTAGTGCTGCCAGCTCTCTTTTTTGTTCTAGAAGATCCAGGTCAACTCTTCGTGAATCATTGTTTTCGTCTGCCCATATTTGCAAAGCCTCGGGTTCGAAGCTAGCTGCAGCCTCTACTCTGGGGGAGAGGTGTTCCAGCTCAACCGGTATAACAGCGTCCATTCCATATGAGAGGGAGAAAGGGGACTCCTGAGTAACCTCGGAAGGGGCAGTATTGTAAGCCCAGAGAGCTCCTGGTAATTTTTCCGGCCAGCGGGCCTTGGCGTTGTCTAGGCGATTCTTCAAGATGTTCAAAATGTTCTTGTTAGCGGTTTAAGCCTGACCGTTGGTGTGGGGATGCAAAACAGAAGCATACTTAAGGTTGATTTGGTGTTCTCCGCAGAAATCATGGATCCTCTGATTGGCGAACGGAGTGCTATTATCTGTGATAATTACCATCGGTATGCCATACCTGTAGAGGATATTGTCCCAAAGGAAGTTTTCGACGTTTTGAGCAGTAGGCTGAGTAAGTGGCTTAGCCTCAATCCACTTTGTAAAAAAGTCGACCGCAACTAGTATCCACTTGTAGCCCTTCATGGCCGTAGGCATCGGTCCTAGGAAATCCAGCCCCCAAATGGCGAAGGGCCAAGATGAGTTGATAGGCTTGAGGTAACCTGCAGGTTGCCGTTGCATGTCAGCATAGTATTGGCATTGAGGGCACTTCTCCACAAATACTTGAGCGTCTTTGTGAATGTTGGGCCAGAAGAAGCCCTGGCGTAGGATTTGCATAACCAGGCTTCTGCCCCGGGCATGTGTTCCACATTCCCCTTGGTGTACTGCTTCTATAACCTTCAAGGCCTCCTCGGGTCTTAAACATTTGGTGAGAGGCTTGGCGTAGGATCTTTTATAGAGCTCTCCGTTGACGAGGGCGTACTTGGCGCAAATAAGTTTCAATTTTTGCGCCTCTAGTCTGTCATTTGGCTGAGTCCCACCTTTTAGGTAATCCAGGATCCTGTCCATCCAGCAGGGCGGTTGCTCCTCAGAAGAGACTTCGGTGCATTCGAAACTAGGCCTTTCGAACACCTGAGTCCAGTGGAGGTCGGGGAGCCCCTCTTTTGTGAGCCGGCCTTCCACCTAGTTCTCTTCCCGGGGTATGTGCGTCAGGGAGAAATCCTCGAATAGAGAGATTAAGGACTTGGCCAGCTGTAGATACTTCTTCAAAACCTTGTCCTTTGTCTCAAACGTCTGGTTCACCTGATTGACGACCAGCAGGGAATCACTGAACACCTGTATGCGCTTCACGGCCATGCTAAGTGCGAAGTTCAACCCTGCAATGAGGGCCTCATACTTTGCCTGATTATTGGTCGCCTTGAACCGAAGCATCACAGCCTGATGAAGCATAGCCCCCATTGGGCTGGTTAAGAGGATCCCAGCCCCTTGAGATTGCGACCTGGATGCACCATCAACATGAAGTGACTAGAGGTTTGCCAAAGTTCCGACGTAGAAAATTCAGCGACGAAGTCGGCCAGGGCTTGAGCCTTGATTGTTGTCCTCGAGAGTTTAGAGTTGTCCTCCCTAGGATGGCGTTGTAGCCCGATTTAGCCCTGATAACTGCGAAGTTGACCATGCTCATAGCGTGGTCGTTGTCATCGCCAAAGGAGACGGGCAGAGTAATGAATCTTAGAGGTTGGACCCTTTCACCGGAAAAACCGAGCAAGGTAGTCCTAGCGCGGAGGAGGTCAGCCTCTTTGAGTCCCATCTGGAGGAAGGCGGACTCAAACAGGATATCGGCGGCGCTCCCAGAGTCGAGGAGCACCCGCCGGACATCAAAATCGGCGATGCGGGCAACGACCACTATCGGGTCATTATGTGAGTTGCCCTGCTGAGGGAGATCTTCGCTGCAGAAAGTAAAAGGGATGGATGAGACATGCTGTTCAGAGATGCCGCCAACTTCTGCTTCCTAGCATTGAGCGGTTGGGTCAATGCTAAAGATAGCATTGATCGTTCTGGTGCCGGAGGGTAAGGGCGCCCTGGCTGGCTAGGGACTATAGATGTTAGGGCCTTAGTAGGAGCCTCAGCAACCTCAGGGACCTGCCCTTTCTGGGCGGCAGTAAAAGTTGGGGCCATCTGCATGAACTCCTCGAGCTTGCCCTGATTCATCAGTTTTTTGAGCAAGATTCTGAGGCCTCGGCACCGGTGTAGCTTGCGCCCATAGTTCCCGTGGAACTCGCAGTAGTCGTTGGGATCCACTCCAGGAGGCGGCGCTGGCCTAGGTCCCGTAGGTCATATCCAATCCTGCTTGACGGCCGCCGCATAGACCTCGGGGAGTGGTCTAGAGAGAAGAATCTTTGGAGGCTGGGCATGTCGGGGCCTCCCTTCTTCTCGATCATGAGGCCTGGCCATCTGTACCCTCGTGACCGGGGGTTCGACACCCTGATGTTTCCTCTTGTTTCTCTCCTGCCTAACCCCGGAAACGCATGCGGGGGAGGATTCGACATCTTCTAGGAGCATGAACTGACTGGCCCTAGCCACCAGCTCTGGATAACTCCGAGGTTTGGCCAACTGTAGGGATTTAGACAGGTCCCCTACTTTGAGTCCCCTCCGGAAGTTGTGCATGGCCTCTGCGGGCTCTACATCCTTAGCTTCCGCTGCAGCAGCGAAGAAGCGATTGGTGTAATCCCGAAGGTTCTCTCTCTCGCCTTGCTTGATGTTGGCGAGCACCATGTCGGAGACAACCATGCGGGTTCGCCCTATGAAACGGGCGATCAACTCCCACTTCAGATGCTCATAGGAGGTGATATGACCCCGGGGCAGCTTAATGAACCAGCTGAATGCTGCCCCCTTTAGAGTGTTGGCCAGGAGGTGACACCTAGTGGCTTCATCCGGCTGGCGGTATCGGACAGCGGCTTCAAACCCCTGCACATGCTCACGGGGGTCTGTTGCGCCTTTGTAAACTTCCAGCCTAGGTGGCCGGAAGTCCTCTGGGACGGGGGCCAAGCGAATGGCATCGGAAAAATGGGCATTTCCATCCATTGGCCCGAAGAAAGGATCAGGTCCGTGAGGAGGGGCCTGAGCTCCAGGAAAGAGGGGGTCTCTCCCAGCTAAGAATGGAGGGAAAGCAGGTGGAAGAAAGACGGGTTGTCGTAATGGACAAGGTGGAAGGTGGTTTTGATGAACCTCCTGGAAACGGACAGGACGTCCGGGTGGTCTGGAGGAACCAGAAGATTGGATGGACAGTGGTGCGACTAGGGGTGCCAGTGCGAGGATTCCGGCAACCAGAGGAGGTGGAGCCAGGGCCATCGCGACCGGCAGAATCAACTTTAGGACCGCCGCGACCGGCGGAGGAGGGACAGGAACCGCTGCTACCGGTGGGAGAGGAACAGGAACTGCCGCTACCGGCGGGAGGGGAAGTACTGCGCACACCGGTTGAGTCTGCCTGAGAATCACGGCCTGTTGCGCCGTGAGGCCGGTGACCATGTCAGTAAGATTTGCGAGCATCCCCTGAAGTTCTGAGACGCAGGTGCCTCTAGAGGAAGAAGTAGATTTGGCGCGGCGCCGGGAAGTGGAAGCCGAAGCTCTGTCGTCCGGTGCTCGAACAGAGGGTTCTCCTGCATGCAGACTGCGGGCAGCAGAGTTGGTTTTACGCGTTCTGGCCACCATCTTCCCAGGTCTCAATGAAAGCACCAAAAGATGTTGACATAGGATGTGGAGGTCCCAGGAAACACCAAATAGAAAGAGAGTTCTGGGAGACGGCGACGCGTAATGAGAGGGTGAGTCTGTTAATGAAAGCTCGAGGAGAAGATTAGTTCAAAGCAACCAGAATAGCACACAGAGATTTAAGGTGGTTCAAGGAGGAAATCCCCTACGTCCACCGATCGATCAGTAAAGAGATTCACTAATAGTCAAAATGTAGCCTTGAAGGCTTATACAATGCTTTCTTAGAGAAAAGAAGAAGAAGAAGAAAGAGAGCTTCTCAGTTGGGGCTTTGTTAAAAAGAGATCAAAATGTCAGGATCTGAGAGCCTGAATCTTGCCTTCTTCCTGTTTGTTCGTCTCTCTGTGTGTCCTTTTTTAGCTGGGACTATTCAACGGCTTTTATAGCTGTTGGGCATGCGTAGCTTCATCCTGGTTTTCCGGAGAAAAGGTGATGGACGAGCTCTGAGCGTCGTTTGTCTGTCACTGGAGAGGTCTGCGGCTGTACGAGGAAGATGATAGTTTCTAATACTGGTACCTTTTCTGGGAAAGAGTGCCCGTACGGAGAGCGATGGGGTTAGGTGAAGTTGATTGTGACGGGCGGTACCCTGTATCCTCATGCTCGGGTTTACCAGGTCTGTCTTGGGATATCGGGGATGAGGCTAGGCTGAATCCTCGTGTCCGACGTTTGACCTGGTCAAAACCTGAAGCTGAGTGAGTAAATTAATAAATCAAAATGGAGTCTAGTCAGGCACCACGTGTTCGGTCTGGATGCAGCGTAGGAACCACGTGTTAACAGTTAGAAACAAATTTTTTTGGTTTATTCAAATTAAATTAAATTCATTAGCAAGGGTTTAAAACTCAGCAGAAAATGAACGAGTTTTGATAATTTTAAACCTGTTTTAGTGGAAATTAATCTATAAAAAGGCTACAGATTATTGGTTTTGGACGAAATTTGGTATTTTTGATTGTTTTGATCGAAACTGCTAAAACTCAAAACTGCCAAAACTCAACAAAAAATCATTCAAAATTGTCAAATTAAACACATCTTTCTCAAAAAATATTATTTAATAATTGCCATTAATAAATTTAATTTTGAACACATAATTTAAATAATTTATAAAAAATTAAGTGTTGGTGCCAAAATTACTAAAACTATCAAAACTATTGAAACTTATACTTTTATTTTATAGCCAAAATCGAAGCCTTAAAAGTAATAATATATGTTTTAAATTCTTAATCATATATTCAAATTTATTTTAAGAATAATAACATAAGTTATAAATAAAATTATTTTTATTATTTATTTACCTTTTAAAAGATAATATTTATATTTGTAAGTTTCAGTTTTGAGTTAGACGAATGGCTATAATTTATCCTCAAAATTTACATAAATTATCTCTTGAAAATTATAAATTGAAAAAATAAGTTGCTAGAGGCTTACAGTGATTGGAATTTAATTAGAAAAATGAAGACAATTTATGTATTTTTTTTTAAATAAATGTACAAATAAGAAATACGTTTTTTTATGGGAAGAAATAAAATTTTAGATGGTATTTATATAACATCAAAATGTACTTGAAATTCTATATAAAAAAAATCTAATTGAAATTCAAACTGTTGCTTTTCTTAAGCTTCTCGAATAAAGAATTGCCAGCTGGCCCAGCTCGAGGGAAATCTCACCGCGTCCGTCTCCAATGTCTCCATCCATCACAAGTAAACGGAAGAGTCGGCCTCCTCTCGCCTCCCTTTCTACCGCCCTCCGTCCCTCTCTTTCCGGAGGAAGACGAGAGAGAGAGAGGCCCAACTTTCCTTCTTTTGCGTTTTTTCTTGCAGCATTCGAATTCCGGCTAGATTCAAGAGAAGAATCCCACGTCGGTAAAGAATTCTGGAATGTGCGTTGCGCGAAACCTGAGATTTTTATTCTGGGTTCGGCATTGCTTCCTCTTTTGGTTAAAGAAGAGGACGGGAATCTGAGGCTGAGGGGAGGGATGTCGACCAAGGGGAAGGATCAGGCGGTCCCGCTGGGGGTTCTGCTGAAGCGGGAGCTTTCGGTGGAGAGGAGGGAGAAGCCCGACATTCTCCATGGACACGCTAGCCAGAGCAAAAAGGGGGAGGATTTCACCCTCGTCAAGACGGAGTGTGAACGCGTCCCGGGCGACGGGCTTTCCATCTTCTCCGTTTTCGCGGTAGTTCTATTCCCTCGATTTTCTGTCTTCTTCCCTTGATTGTTTTCACTTATGGAAATACATTTTCGTTGCTGGAATTTTGAAGCCAATACTTGCGCTTTTCAGCCATTTGTGTCCTTAGCAAAGATTGGATGTCACTGTTTTGATTTTTTCACCTTTTCAATGCCCCAAATTGTCCAATAAAATTGCTTGTCGATGTTTTGTTCGGGTTTCACCAACAATACACTGGGTAATTTTTGTGAGGGCATTTCTATCCTGGGTCAAAAATATAACCCTTTATCTCCGGGAGTTTCTCTTCAATTCGCTTCTTGGTTGTTTGGCTTTTATGGGCTGTATCCATTCATCCCTTCTAATATTATATGAGAAGTTTTTTCATTGTAGGATTTTGATTTGAAAATACGACAATCTATGAAGCATGACTATGACATGTGATACGAATATAACGATATGACAAACTTAAAAAAAGTATAATACATTAGGATTCGACAGTTATATGTGTGTATAATGGCATACACTTTATTGATATGAATCTTAAAAATATTCCTTAAATTTTCTTCATATTATTTTTCTCAAACGTTTTTGCTGCTACTAAAAGTAATATTATCCATGATCCAACTTAAAAAAATAAAATTATCCTTTAACAATTATTAAATTTTAAAAAATTTTAAATTTAAAATAATATCATAAAATTTATTTAATTGCTTAATAACCTGTTACAAATCATTTAAGTAGGATAAAAGTTTAAATATGTATCAGTAGATTAGCTTTAAAATTAATTTAAATTCGATTTAAATCAATTAGCTCGATGCAAAAAAGATACAATAATAATAACGACCAGGCCTTTTTCCCACTATGTAGGGTCAGCTACATAAATTTGTTGTTCCAATTCTACTTTATTAGTTAACAAATTTTTATTTAACTTTAAGTTTCTTAAGTTTCTTGCCATATTGTTTTACTCTTTTAATTTTTACATGAGCAAGGTTTAATAAAATAACTTTTCGTACTGGAGCTTCAATTGTTTATGATTTATATGTCCAAATCATCTAAGCTGACATTTTCTAAGTTTATCTTCAATTGATGCTACTTTAATTTTCTCGTGGATGTACTTATATTTTATCTTATTATTTGGTGTATATCCACTTTTCTACCTTAGAATTCTCATTTTTGTAATATTTATTTTATTTGTATGCTTTCTTTTTATAGGCTAGCATTCACCGTGATATATTATCACTTGTTTTACTACTGTTCTATAGACTTTACTATTAAATCTGAGTTAGATTTTTCTATCATACAAAATTTTAGAGGAATTTCTCCACTTTATATATCCCTTTTGGATTCTACTAATAGCATTACTATCTATTTCACTGTTATTTTATATGATTGATCTAAGGCCCTGTTTGGCAATGGACACAAAATCATGGCTAAAATTACTCATGACCAAAATCTTAAATTTATTTTAAAAAAATATTAAAAAATTATTTTATATCTCATCTCACACAAATTTCAACATTAAACAATCACTTTATTTCACATCCAACACAATTCTCAATAAATCAATCAATTTTATTTCACATCATACACAATTTTTAATATAACTAACTTACTTTATTTCACATCATACACATTTTTCAAAAATCACTAAAAATTTCAACCAAATCTTCTTTTTTTTCTTATTACCAAACAGAGCCTAAGATATCCAAAGCAATCATTTTTCTTGATAATTTGATCACCAATTATCACGTCATCAATGTAAGTACTTTTTTTATAACTAAATGTGAACTTCATATATTAAGTTTTTGATTTACTAAGATGAAAATATTTAGACTTTAAATTATTCTTTTGATAATTCGAGTTTCGCTTTAGCTCCATCTTTAGTTTTATCAATAAGGAAATAGCATGTGTAAAAAGCATATACTAAATAGACTGGCATCTATCGAGCTCGGGCAGGACCATCGCGGCCAGGTCACCCAGTGAGCAGGTTAAATCACACCCATACATATATATTCGGATTAATTTGCCTCGGGTCGTGCCGGGCCGAGCCGGGCCCCAGGTGATTATGCCCTAACCCGATCATGCTGGGCCAGACTGGGTTAAAGGAATAAGATGAAAATTTTATTACAACCCAAACCCTAAATTTTTCAGGTAGGTCGGGCGGGTCCCTGGGCCCGTGCTCAAGTGTAATACTAAGGAATCTCATTTTGAATATATCTAATCAGTATCTCTATAATCAATATAAAGAGATACAAACTTAAAGTTGAGCCTTGGTATAATCTAACTGTAATAGAAAAATTGTTAGTCAAATCTTTTTGTGTTTGAACAGAGTGTAAATCTCTTTTTTCTTAAACACTTCTCTTAAAATTTTATTGTAATTGATAAAAATCTGCAGATATTTTTGTCTCCTTAAATTCCTCCATTAAACATCTCAATAAATGAATAATCTTTATAGTAGGTCTATGTAGCATAAAACTAAACTGGTTATGTGATATCTTTATATTACGATGTAATTTATGTTCGATCGCCTTCTCTCAAACTTTTAAAGTATGATTTATTAATTTATTTCTTTTATAACTGGCATAATGATATGTATTTCTCTCAACCACCTATGTTAGATCACCATTTATCACCACAATCAGCAATTCCACGATTAAGACACTTGGACAAGCTTAAGAAAAGAGAAAATACAAACAATACTCAGAAGAAGCTAATTGGAGTTTTGCACCCCGTTGTATAATGTATACTGACTCTCCAGATTGTAACTTCTACAAGGAATGATAGTAAAATCTTTGCTACTTTTTTGTGGTGCTTCCTAGTTCGCGTTTGTCATGTAGAAATCTTCTTGTTCCCACTTTTTGATTTGTTTTTGTGCTCATACCTATTTCGTGCGTGTTGAGCATGACAATCTCCCCCATGTGTGATCTCAGCCCTATGTTTATGTTGAGGGATTTCTAGATCAACATCTTCTGGTGCTCTCGTTAAGACAAATCACTTCAAATGATAAGAGTATGCACTTGAAGTAAAAACCAATGCTAGGTTCCAAGCAGTCAAACCTACATACAAAAACCAACAATAAACAAGGAGAGAATGCTACTTTGATCTCACAGCCAAGATTTGGTTGCCTCCTCCTCCCCCCTTAAGCAGGCATGCCCATTTGGAGAAGTTACATAACCAGTTCAAATTATGAAAAAAACACGTGGGGAGGGGGTGATTTCACATAGGGGCAATTACTTACATGCTACAGTAAATTTGTCATTTTACATATTACACCATAATTTGAATATGGTGGGGAAGAAGAAATATGGCCTCCAACTAATTTTCCTTCTTTTCTTCCTTCCTCTTTTTTCTTCTTCTTTTTCTTTCTTGTTCTTCTTCTTCTTCCCACACACAACAAACAGTGAGAGAGGGAGCTGCTGCTGCTGCTGCTGCTGCTGCCTTCTCTCCCTAGTCTTCCTTTTCTTCTCCTTCTTCTTCTTCTTCCTCTTCTTTTCCTTACTGTTGCTGCTGTTTGGCTCGGCGGAGGCTGGCGGGCTCGGAAAATAGAGAGAGGGTGAAAGAGACAGAACTGAGGGAGAGAGAGGCGGTGAGGGTGAGAGAAAACTACAGCCTATCCTATTAATGGGAAATTATGATTTAGTCTCTAATAATTCACCTTCTTATAAATAGGTCCAAAATCTGAGTCCAAATTTATTTATTTTAAACCCAACTTAGATTTAATAAATTTTAAATCATAATTCGAATTGCTATAAATTATAAAAGTAATTTAATTTTAATAAAACGTGATATCTAAAATAAAATTTTAGTACCTACATATCACATTCAGTGTATTTAGAAATTAAAAAGAAATGAAAAAATATAATTTATCCACATTATGACAAGCCAAACATATAAGATATGCTTTTTATGATATACACTAGAACCAAAATCATAATCAACTTTACAAAAATTTAATAGCTCAATTTATTTCACTTTTTGTCCATAGATTTCTCAACAAATCACCTCAAATACCATAGTCATCTCGGAGATCATCACCTCCCTGTGAGTAACCCTTTCCTAATTACATCACGGGATACCATCGCGTCAATAATTATTATTATAAGGATCCTTTCACACAATGACTCTTATTAACCATTTTTATGGAAGTTGTCATCCCATCAGCCCAAAAGGGCATTGGATATCGTTGCGCCAACATCATCTAATTCAGCTCGAGCTAGGAATGTGTGATTGCTTGTGAGAAATCTTTCTTTAATTCCAATTTTCGCTTTTACAATAATTCATACATAATATAAATCAATTTTTTTTTATTTAACCACCTATACCCCTTTGGCTTCACAATTTTTAGAGTCCAATTTAATAGAATAATCACAAAGAATACTCCCAATAATTCTCATGCAATTTGAAACTCCTTTAATAGCTAAATTGAAATATAAACAGTCGCAAATTCTTCTTCTTCTTCTTCTTCTTCTTCTTCTTCTTCTTCTTCTTCTTCTTCTTCTTAGAACCTGGATATCACACTTAGACACAACTTGCCCTATGTCCAAGACTCACTGGTGGTCCAATCCCGGTTGTGGCTGGTCGTCAACCATAGAGTGAGATTCTTCGTCAGCAGCCCCTTTTTTGCTGTTTCATCACGTTGAGCTCAGTGTTCAGTGTTAGATTTTGATAGTGAGTTGTCTCACGGCTCCTCTTCGCGACATCCATCTCCTTAGCCGCCTCCATTGCCTTTGTCAAGTTCACAAATTCTGCCCTCATCCTTTTTATTGGCTCTCCATGTGTGGCTATCTAGAAAGTCAACTTTACTTATACATTGTTTGCATGAGTAGTGAAATTGACAAGTGCCTTCGCTTGTCATTCCTTCGCCACAGCCCACTCTATGGCAACCTTTAGTTGCTTCGCCTCATATGTTTGACTCTCTAATTGGCTAGCTTCCCAGACAACTCTTTGTTATCTCTCTGGGCCTCAAAGTCAGTGCATCATCTCCACGTTCCCTGATAACATCTGCGGGTTTCTTTAAATAGACCTGAACTCGAGTGGCCTTCCCAGTTGATCACTCTAGGTTACTGCCATCTCTTTTTTGAACTCAACCTCTATCACTTATCACTACATGCTGGTACTTACTGCCTGGCATCCTCACTTTCTCTAAAATAGCCTGTAGTTTCACTTCACACAACCTTAAAGGATGGATTATCTGTAATTGTGCTCCATCCACATCTACAAAGTTTGTTTAAGGTCGTCCTCGGATACCAATCAGTTATTTGGCCATGAACCTTATCTCTAGGGTTAATTCTATTGGAACCTTATCTTCCTCTTTCTCTTCCTTCTCCTCCTCTTTCTTCTCCTCCTTGTCTTTATCGCCATCCTCTTTATCACTGTCATGCCCGCTGAAGTCAGCACACTGTATGCGTGACCCTTCTCTCCTTTCCCAGTGACAACTCCTTTGAAGAGGCCTTTCCACCTCTTTGACTACATGACATGTCGTGGGACCGTCTTTGATGGTGGAAAGCTTTGCTAGTGATAGTAGCCGGACCATACCGTCCATGTCCACGACATGTAGCATGGCCTAAAGCTGGCTCTTTGTTACGATGGCGTACCCCGACGCAAGACACAGGTCGTTTGCCGTCTTTTTGATCGCAGAGATCCAGACCTTCCTGTCGATGACAGGCACTAGCTTTGCCTAAGGCACATCGTCCTCATCTCCATCTTCTAAATTTAGCACCATGGCCTCGGCATAGGGAGCATCTAACCATTCCACTTCAATGAGGTCATCCGCTAAATCTTTCAGCTGCGAAATCTCCAGATTTATTGTCGTTTGACTTAGTAGGCCGGCCACCATCGGCAAGATTGTCGCAGTCGAGGTTCAATGGCAGCACCAAGGCCTTCGACGGGTAACATCGACGTCAACATCCCCACTGTCGTCAAGGCCAATGGCAGAACCTATGGCTTCTTTTCTGAGGGGAGCGCTACCACGCTCGCTCTCTTCAACTTCGGCTTGGTGACAAACAACCGAGCCTCTTTCTTATTGAACTAAGAAAGAACTTCATCATTGCCAACTTTTTCTTCAATGCCATTTTCATAACAGCTCTCAGCTAATCGCTTAGCAGATGGCTTTCGCAATCACTCGGTAACTCAAGGGTCACGAGAAAAAAAAGGTGAACTACTTTACGGTGACGCTATACCCTTCTCTCCCTACGTGTCGTTCATTTTTTGGTTGACAACTTGGAGCACATCAATGTCCTAGCTCAATGATCGAGGAAGCTAATATTTGTGTGGAAAATTTGAAAGAATCTCAACCATTCATATGGTGCTAGTAAGACCTCCCAAATCATCTCCAAGCCAAGCTTGTCTAGCTATGGTGAGTGGATTAACGGTTAGGCAAATGCCTGTTTCCTGTTGCTCCAATTCCAAGAGAATCTAATAAGTTGTAAAGTCTTGGACTATACTCTGGGTGTGCCTCATTTGTACTTGAGGGACTAGGCTATCTATCTTAGGATAGTACAACAGCCAACCCCCTTGACACAGCTGCTTTGTAGTGCTCGTCTACCCTATCTGTCTCTGCTAGATAGCATGTAGGAGCAATGCTATGTCAACTTTGTCCCTTCTCGAGTAAAATTGCGATAGTGGTACAAATCTAGGACACACTTTGCACTATCGGATCAATCGCCCGGTCACTTCTTCGGCACCATGGACTGCTGAGCCTATCCTTTTGCTGAATGTTAGCTTCAAGCTCGCGTGGTGAAATTTAAACTATCGATTAGTTCAACTCAGCTTGTGCATCTGGGATGAAAAGGAACCCTTTTTTCCTTTAGTCTCTCTACTACTGCACCCTTTTTTCACCTTTCTTCTTGCTCATGGTTTCTCCTCTTTCTTCATCATCTACAAGAAGCTCTATGCTGTTTGCTAGTAGAGCTCTTCCCTTTTATATGTTAACATCTTTGATGCTTTTATTGAGACAGCACACAGGTTTTTGTAGGCAATGGAGAAAGAGGAAAGATCTTTAGTAAGGAGAAAGGTGAAAAGAGACTGAAGTAGACTAGGATTCATGTGGCTCATAGAGATCCTCCTACTTCTATTGGCGAAGTCAGTCCAGATTCTACTATGTAATCAAAAAATCCCTCGGAGGGCAAATACAAGACAGTAGAGAGGAAAAGAGGATTAATGTGTTCGTTAGTTTCAGCCAAAGATATTTTCCATTGGCTAAGTCCTAGTATTTATAGCCGTAGTAGGGAAACTAAAGTAATAGAAAAGGGCTTCTTTCCATCCTAGTTGCATGGGGTGAGTTAGATTCCTGGATGATCCAAGTTTTGCTACACATGCCATTGAAGCTGATGTTGGGTAAAAGGATAGGCTCGACAGTCTATGGCGTCGAAGAAGTCGTCGGACGTACAGTTTGGTGGTGCAGAGGACGTCCTGGCTTCGTACCACTTGAGCGGTCTTTACCCGAAATGGAGTAGCGTGCGACACTGCTACATGCTATCTTCTTGCAATAGGGGGGACAAATAGGATAGATGGGCGCGACAAAGCAGCTACGGTAAGGAGGTTAGCGGCCATACTATCTTGGGGAAGTTGGCTGAGTCCTGGAGTACGGGCGGGGCAAACCCGAAGCACGGTCCAAGACGTTGCGACTAACTGGATTCTCCTGGAACTGGAGCAACAGGAAACTTGCCTTTGTCTAACTGTTGGTCTGTTTACCGTTGTTGGACTAGCTTAGTTTGGAGATGATTTAGACAGTGTTACTAGCACTGCATGGACGATTGAGATGCTTTCAAACATCCCACATAAACACAACCACAATCCCAACCAAAAGTTTCTAGTTGTCTTCATTCATTAATTTTCCAAGAGACTTGATGCAATGCCTATTGCTGGCCTCACCACACAATGCATAAAAGACTTTTTGGGTTCACATCTTGTGTGATATAGACTACATTCGAAGTTCCTGCTAACGATACAATAGTTTACCTTTGCTCCTCTGCTCATCATGTCCATACTAATGGAAGAGTAGAACTGGTTACAAAATCATTCATTGAATTTTACGAAAGTGACTGGATAGTACTAAGATTAATTGGTCCACACAGTAGCCTAATGCACTTTGGGCCTTACCATCCCGACCCATAATGAAGTTGCCTATTAAACCCTTTCTCATGGCGTGTGCTGAAGATGCAGTGATATTTGTGGAGTTGGACCACTAGATAAAGGCATCAACCAACTTCAAATAGCTTCAACAGTAGTAGCAAGTTTATGACGAATCTCGACATGCCAACTTAGACCTCCACAATGGGGGTTGAAGAAGTAGCATTACTAACATGTTTTGAGAGAAGCTAACTTTAGCCATATTTAACAAGAAGGGACAAAGATTGAGATTCATTACTAGGGACCTGGTTCATCACATCCACAGCATAGTAGACTTCAATGTGAGAGTTGGTGAGCTTGATCCCAATTTGGAAGGACCATTCATCATGTGCAAAGTTGCTGGCTCAAAATCTCGCCACTTGTAGCACTACCATGTGAAAAAAATTCCTCCTATCTAAAGTTGCAATGATTTTAACAAATTCTACTCATAAGGCAGTGAATGGTACATATCGTTGACATTTCTTCAAAGAAAGCTAATAGTAATGGTTCGTCTCTTTTGTAAAACAAATGATTGTCTTTTTCCAATCTTAACGATATGGCCTTGGCTTACCCTAAGCTTTCTGTAGAAGTACATGGTGTATTCCCTAGGATGTTCTCATCATAGTCCCTTTTGGGTAATTTCTAATTAATTCTGAGGTTGACACCAACTTCAACTCACGCTCCTTTTGGTTGATTTGAGAAAGTGATTCTGAAACCAGCATGACTCTCATGTTCTCAACAAGACACCGAGGTAGGTATTTGTATGCCGTCTATTGCATTCTTGTAACGAAAACAAGATTCCTCTCCGATAGAACTATCCAAAGGAAACTAAATGCTCCCTTACAACCTAGAGATAAGAGCTGGACAACATGTCACTTAAAATTTAACTTCATTACAAGTTATTCGTGAATGGTACATCTACTTGCTCTTGCGCTAGTTACAATAAGCTTCAAAGCTTTCCATAAAGCTACCTCGTAGTAGAAACATTAGGAAAATTAATGAAGTTCTAGTAACTCTCATCCAAGCTACCTTAAGGGTGTCTTCCCAATGATATCTTTTGGGGGCTTCCGGTAAACCTACCTTGTGGAACACCTTAGGTATAGCTCAAAAGCTCTCCTAAAGTCTATCTTGTAATGCTAACTTGATACTATATAGATATTTAGAACACCATGTAGTTATCTGAGAAGCAATATTACAATATACATCTCCCTGGATGATTGTGGCACAACTATGATTTATGAGGAAGGTGATAATCTCCTTGTTACCAGTATAGCTTCAACTATTGGATTTCAAGTCCAACGTCTTAGTTATTTGAGAATCAATATTACAATATACATCTCCTTGGATGATTGTAGCACAAATATGATTTATGAGGAAGGTGATAATCTCCTTGATACTAGTATAGCTTCAACTATTGGATTCCAAGTCCAGTGTCTTAGCTACCTGACAGGCTTAGCTTCCTAACTAGTAGCAAGTCTGGCTTCCAAGCTAAAGGACAACACTTGTCAGATACTTGAAATGATGCCCAACTTCTCAAATGCCTCAAGCTAAATTCAACTTCATTCAACTTTCTGTTGTATGGTTTAGCCCTTGAGCTACCCATGCTGGAATGATGCCATTCACGTTCTATGTCGAGCCCAGCTTCTCAGATGCTCGATGTCAAGGTTTGGCCAATAACCTTCATTTGTAGGGCATTGTGAGCACACCTTAATTTTGGCGCTTGATCCACCCTAATGCTATGGCTTGTCCTGAACATCTTGATGCCGAGGCGATGCTACTTTTGCTCTAATGCTGAAATAGGTTGATCTTGCAACCCCATTTTCCAATGCGATATTGAATCATTTGTCAATTGCTCTCATAATCTTGGCCAACTGCTTTTCTATAATCATCAGACAAACAACCAACTCCTATTGAAACTTGTAATTTCAATTAATTAGGGTTATAGGATTTTTGCCAAGGGAGAACACTATGATTTGGTAGATTGGTTTTTGCACGAGTTCCTAAGACTACATCAAATAAAAGATCATCATTCATCACATTACGTTGTAAGGAATTTTGACTTGCATCACTAGAGTTGTTTGGCATATCTCTTAAGAGCATGTTTATTTTGTTCTCAACAACTCCTATGATATCTCATCTCTGATGAAAAAGTATTATTTGCTTTGATTTTAGGAAATATGTGGTTTGAGGACTTTTCAGGATAGTTTCTGACATTAATCTCATGATTTTGCTTTAAAATACGTCTTTACATTTACGATCCTATAACTACTAATATAGCTCAAGAACTTTTTTCTCTTTTTAATGTGGGATGATTCTTTCTTAGGCCAGTCCCTCTTTAGTCTGGAAGTCTGCAAGGAGTACCTAGCCCTTTGTCATCTTAGAAGTCTACTTAGAGTTTCTTTACTTTGTCTTCTTCAGATTTGATTGTTACAGGCTGCTCTCCACCATCTTCACTCATAGGCATAACTAGCTTACCAGCTTTTGCCAAGTTTGTCTTTGAATCACATGTTGTGGGAGGGCACTAATGCCATATTATAACATCTCATCTCTATATAGAGATATTATCTGGTTTAACTTTAGAGAATCATGTGATCTGAGGGTTTCCTTGAAAGTCCCATCCTAAGAACACACATAACTATAAAGTTTTCGTTATTAGCTTCAACTTTTTCCCAAAAGGTGCCTCTACTTCTTATAATTCTGTGATTATTTATATTGCTCAAGAACTCTTATTCTTTTTCAATATGAGACGATTCATTCTTGAGCACTTTTTCTTAGAAGCTTGCTAAGAGTCCTTGCTTCTCTGTAATCCTAGAAGCTTGATAAGAATTTCTCTACTCACTGCTCTCTTTGATATGGATCGCTACAGGTCACTTCTTGCCCTCTTGGGTCACGAATGCCAGAGGATTACTAGCTTTTACCTAGTTTGTCCTCAAATAACATCGTATTGTGTGGTCGACTTTGATATTATATTATAACAACCCTATTGTTAGTGACCCAACTCTATCTACTTGCTGAGATAGGTTATGGTGGCCGGCATGCCACACAAATCCTTTGAGCTAGCTTATGGAACTATATAATGCTATCTAATCCCTTTTAACTATATCGTAAGCACTTATTCAGGTAACTTCAAAAATAGTTTTTGTAAGTCAATCATGGGCACCCCTTTAGGAAATGAACATGATTCAATTTGCTCAGAACTTGCTGCCCAAGCTACTTCCTAAGGATAATGGCAAGAACAAACAATACACTATGCATAAACTTCACATTATCACCATAGGATTACTTGCGTTAATCTTGCAAGTACCAACTTTGTCTTCTTTTATGGTTCTCCTACCTTTTCCTTTTTGCTTGTTTAGGACTTCATCATGAACTTTATCCTCGTGGTTGCATTCCCCAGGTGCCCTCGTATCTCATAGCCCTCCGGGTCATCACCATGAAGTTGGCCACATCCTGCAAGAAGGCAGTTGTATGGGAGATGACATGGGAAAGAGTAACAAAAAAGAAGGAAACTAACACAGAAAGTATACTTTTAAGAGAGGGGTCATGGTTGGTCACTAACTGATCAGCTCTCTTAGCGAGAGTTCTCTCAAAGGCCACTCACGCCAATTAGAGGAGCCTACAATGTGTTGAAGGATTGTTTGAAGCTCATGGCTCATAGCCGTAGAAGATCTATTACCAAGAGCTTGGCTTTTCTTCCTCGCTACTAAAGGACTTGAAGCTCCTATGCCATGGATCCTTGGCAGCATATTAACCTTACCCTGGAGAAGAATGCGATAGCAATAGAATGGAAAACATTTCTTGATGACTTTATGGTCAATGAGACAAAGCCTCTTCATTAGAAACCTTGCTTCATCAGATAAGTGCTTACTTCACCCTCATTAAACTGAGTAGCATCAGAGCCGACTATCTTTAGGTTATGCTTCAGACATTATTTGTATTGTTCTAGCCCGTTCACTTGGAAGAACGATAAATATAGTTCCATGCTATTGGTGTCCATTTTGGTCATGAACCACTTTCTTCGCAATGTTCCTACAATTTTGCTAAATGTTAAAATAGGATCACCTTTTTCTACTCCATGATATTCTCTTGGGGACTGATCTTGCTTCGTGGATCAATTGCACCAGCTCAGATAATGTATTGATAAAGCTGGGCACTACTTTCCTGCCTATTCCTTCACCATCTCCTTAAGGATTCTTGGTTTTGATTTGTTTGAATAGATCCTCTACCATCACAGAAGAGGAGAGGATTGGGATATCAAGAGGCTCATTAACACTTCCTTAACAAGGCAACCTTGTGAAATTATGCCTATTGGATTTTCTACCTTCTCAATCACTTTGATGGTTGGAAGTAGACTGTGCTCAGTCGGTAGAACGACAGTCAGATAGTGGTCACTCTTAGGAAGCACACCTCTTGTAACCCACTCACGATGTATTTCATTGAACAATGTCAAAAGATCACTGTCGAGATTTCAGCCAGAACTATCTATGGACTTTAGTTACGAGCCTTTAAGGCACCCCTACTATGTCAGAGGTCCTAATGCCCCGCATCATACCTATCCCTAGTACAATGATTGGTAGTCATCCTATACTATGAGCATGTGGGTGCTCACGGAAAGTCAGATCATGAATTCATGATTGTGAAACGTCATTTCCCTCTACACTGGATCAGATCACCAATTGCCGATGGCTAGAATATTTCTATTAATATGCCTTTAGTGATCATTGCATGGGCTAGTTCATTATGTTGTACTGTGTATAATCATGGTTTTCCTGAAAATCATGTATAATCTTGTTTTTCCAGGGGATATTTGTAACCATTAATTTTTTGACCATTTTCTTTGTCTCTTGAATCATATCTGTTTATCGTGTACAGATTTTTGATGGGCATAATGGAACGGCTGCTGCTATATATTCTAAGGAGAACCTCTTAAATAATGTGGTGTGCGGTTTACCATCTGATCTCAGTAGGGATGAGTGGATAGCTGCATTGCCTAGAGCTCTGGTTGCAGGGTTTGTTAAAACTGATAAAGATTTTCAAGAGAAAGGTACAATTGTTTTGTCAATGTGGAATTTATCCACTTTTTAATTTCGTTGTAGATAATTCTTTGGATGATGCATTCTTACATTCTATGTGCTTTTCTTCAAACAATGTTGCAACTTTTGACAAAGAGGCTACTAGAAAGTTTCTTGATCCATTTTATGAAATTTTGTCATAGGCACGCAAATTCTCACTTGTTTTTGGTTCACATTTACTTTTTAAAATACTGTTTATCTGCAAACATGATTCTTGTTTTGATGGTTTCGAGTTTGACATGCCACAAAATATGACATTTGAAATCTAGGCAATTGACAAATTTGACATTAATGTTTTTAGTGGGGTATGGCAAACTTGTAATGTAGAAACAACATCTTAATACAAATCTATTTTCAATATATACAATTATTACATTACACCATAAATAAATATAAAACCTTTGATTGTATCTTTGGCTCAGTGGGAAACTTCCAGCACCAATCACCTGTAAATGACCCATTCCCTCATGCAAACATTTGTGTAGAGCTTGACAGTAGAGATTTTGGAAGCAACTCTATTGCAGTTCCTCATTAAACAGTTGGCCATTTTTGTTACAGTCCCAATCAGCCCCTTGAGAGTCTGCCATAATGGAGGGGAAGTTGGCTACACTTGTGTTTAAAACAGTTGGCCATTTGTGCAGTGAAGTGGCAAATAGCCAGCAGTCCTCCATAAAACTGACCACTACCCTATCCCCAATGATGCAAACCATTTTATCATTTATCACTTCACCTACCATATATACAATCCTCCAAATCTATGAGTCCCCCTTCTTGATTTCAAGTAGGTGGCTGTGAGACCCATATATGGCTTGCATTCTCTCTCTCTCCAAATGCATTTCATATCATCCATCATTTTGGCTGCACGCTTCTCCACAACAAATGATGTCATACCTGTAGTTGTGTATGCCAAGACCCCTTTTTCTTCGGTTTACTTACCTTTTCTGACTGCACATAATGCATCACTTTGGGCTTTGCATCCCCACTCCATAGATGTATTCTGATTAGTTTTTTGATAGAATTAAGAACATTTACAGACACGTGTGCAACATTGACATCAAGTTGCCATTAATCAAAATGCTCTAGTGCCAGTATCATGCTCTTTACACCCCAAGAGCTGATTGTTTTTTTTAAATAATACAGTGATGGCTGTAAAGTTTGACTTCTTTGGTTATGCTTAGTTAAAAAGAATGGCTGGGTATCTTGAACGGCCTCGTGATAACATCTTTTTTGTTTCTGGTGATGGCGCGACTAGAGTTCATCATTTGTCCTAAGATGCACAATTGCTATCAAGATATGTCTACATGTAAGTTGATGCTGTAGGACAGCCTCTGCAAAAAGTTGTAGATCCTCTGCAAACTTGAGGTGTGAATGAGCCGGTCCTCTAAGAAATATTCAAATGGCGATGAAAGAGCCACCACCCCCCACCCCCCCCGCCCTCCCTTCATCTCCTTGTGGATCAATGTGGAAAGTAGTTCTGAACACATGACGAACAAACGATAAGATAGTGGGCATCTCTATCTCAAACCCTCCTGTCAACAATCCACGATGATCTCTTTCCTTTAATTGTTGTATTATACTTCGATCTTCTGATACACATTAACCAATCGGTATCATTTCTTCAAAAAGGCCATGTAAGCTAGCATACGGTCCAGGAAGTCCAATTTGACTTTATCATAGGGTTGCTCTATGTATGCCTTAAGCATCATATAGCCTTCAAAGACTAAGTAGTTTGCAACTTGCGTAGCATCTCTTGCATGGGGATAAAATTATTTGCTATAAGTTGGCTCGGGACAAATGCCTCTTTCAATGCCACTAGAGAAGTAATAGGTCTTTAAATCTATGCACCAAAACTTTCGTAATGACTTTGTACATGGTAGTGCACAAATTTGTAGGCCTCATGTCATGGCTCGACTACACCTTGATTGTTAACGTGGGAAATGGAGGCAATTTTGTTGGTAGGTGGCGCGTTGCCTATGACCTATAGGTGAAATGAGAAGAGTAGAGGAGCAAGTTGAAAGTAAAGTGTGCAGAGATTTAAGTGATTTGTAGATTCTTTTACGTCCATTGGTCAAGCCAGTTCCAAGTCTACTATGATGAATGAACCTGGACGGGGTAAGTACAAAGCTGTTAGGAAAGAGTACACAGAGTGAGAAAGAGATAGAGAAGGGTTAAGAGCTGAAGAGCTAGAAGAAGCCCACTTTAGAGACTGAGTCATGGTATTTATAGTATCAGTAGGGTTGCCAAAAAGAAGTGTCACACTTTGTTTGGGCCGCTAGACATGACTTATCGCCTAGCGACTTAGAATCTAAGAACACGGACATGACACGGGGATTGGCAACATGACTATTTTCCAAAATATGGGATACGAATATAACATGACATGACAAATAAAGTAATAAAAAAAAGTAATATAATACCCAACAATTTATATTGAAATATGTGATAGCAATAAATATTTAAACATTAACAATTATATTTAAATTAGTGCTTTAAAAATGAAGTATACCAACAAGCAAGCATGCAACAAGCAAAGGAAGGAGAAGAGTGTAACTAGGTGAGCTAAACAATGACGGAGAAAACAATTACAAAATCTTTAGGTGGAGAGCTTAAAAAAATAGTTTCAAAAAACAAATTTTCAGGTAGAGATCTACAAGAAAGAAGTGTGCACTCAGAGAATGAAGTGTGTATGAAGGTGCCGGACTGATTCGACTTGACAGTAAAAACTTACCTTTGAGACAGATTTGAAATAGATTTTTGCCTTGGAGGGATTATCTCTAAGACTTTAGAGTTTTAGGATCAAAGACTTCCTACAAATGCAAGCATCTGTAGTTAATTACTCATTTCCTCATTAGGTAATGACACTTTTGATTAAAGGGAGAGTTAAGTTAGCCAAACCAAGTAATATAACATATTTTGTTGGGAGGATAGAGGAAGAGTTATTTTAAGATCTCCCAGAGCTTAATTGCAGACTTCATTCATTTAAATTAGCCGATTCAGTAGATACGAAGTGTTCCATTAAGGGCATGGTTTCCCTCCTCCAGGAACACTCTAATAAATCAGGGGGACCACGAAGAATAGATTTGAGATGTGTTATATTCAATTAACCTTGTCATCTTAGACTTTCTATACTGACTTTGTCCAGTTATGGAAATAGTGTTTACCCACTTGTGATCTTTTTTAGTATTTTTTTATTCAGTTTATTGATCTTACGAGATAGCATATCAGGAACATGAAATCTTGCTATCAAGGGGTACACAAAGGCAAGTGGAGTTTTTTCGAAATTCTCCACCGACATGATCACCTCACAAAATAAATAATCAAGTAAATGCATTGGTGAGGCTAGCCAATGAGATGGCTGAGGACAAGCCTGTGCTAATCATAGTCTGAACAATGCCTATCCTCACTACAACAATATGGCCAACCATAGCACAAAACATTGAATTAGACAAGCGTTGGCAAAGAAATTAATAAAACTGAAAAAGCTGAATGAAGAAAATCCTTTATAGACTACTTCAAGGAAGGAAAACTGTTGCAAAATTCCCCCTAGTGATTTAAATCAAAAAGAGAGTGCTATGATTTGCTTACGTAGTAAATGCGCTCTACAAACAGTCATAAAAAATTAAGGCTCTGGTGTCTCAGAACCGATATAACCAAGAAAGTTGTGGTTGAAGTCAACTAAGGTTTATGCAATACACACCAGTCCAGACCAAATATGCTACTTAAAATCAAATAATTGACTATTACTAGTCGACTATGATGAAAGATTGCACCGAACACTTAATAAAGTGTCACGAGTGCCAAATCCATGCAGAGGCAATCCATCAACTACCAACTCCCCAACATCCGACAATATCTTCCTGACCATTCAAAAGCTGGGGCACTGATGTAATTGTACCAATCAGTCTACCATCCTCTATTTTGTAATCGCATGTCACTTGGTTGACCAATAGTTGGGAATCCTCATAGATTTGGAGGTGTTGTACTCACATTTCTATAGCGAGTTCGAGGCCGACAATGAGTTCTTCATATTCAACATCATTGTTGATTCATGACCTTGTTACTATGGAATAGCGCAAGATTCCCTTTTGCATGATAATGAATATTAGACCGATGCTTGCTTGTATTCCATCAAGGAGCCACAATTGAAGCTCACAAATCGATATGAGTGTAGAAGGCTTGTTCGTCAGGTAGTTCATCGTTTAGGGGTGAATTTATCTAAACGTGTGCTGTGAGGAAGTCAACAAGAGCCGGCATTGTCAGCCGTTTGTGGCACGTAGGTTATGTCAAATTGTAACAGTAGGGCGGTTCATCTAGATAGCTTTCCTATGAGCGTTGGCCATGTCATTAAGAAGTGAACTAGATTGACCATAGATATGGATATGTGCCAACAGCTAATATCTAAGATTTTGCATTATAGAGATCAGGGCTAGGCAATGCTTCTCGATAAAAGAGTGATGTATCTCCGCTCCTATCATGCGATAACTAATATAGTATTAGCTCACTTCTTTGCCTTCATTGTTTTGACCTAGCAATGCTTCGAATGATTCATCGAGAGCAGCTGGTATAGTTTGAGTAGCTTTCCAAATATAGGTGTAGCTAAAATTTAGGGCTTTGTTAAGTATTGTTTCAAGCTTTTGAAAACTTCCCAACATCGATCGTCCCATTCAAATTTGATGTTTTTCTTCAAAAGTTTGGAAAAGGCAGCACCTCTCCCCGAAAGGTTGGAGATGAACCTCTTGATGTATGCGAGGATGAGCTCAATTATTTTTCTTTAGTGTACTTTATGCATTGGTAAAGTAGACCACGCAAATCCAGGCAGCTTATGACTCGTTACTAAGGGCGTCGATGAATGCAGTATTATTATCGGAACTGAAGATTCGGCATCCGAAGTTTCTACCCTTCAGTGATCTGGATGGTCTAGAGAGGTTTTTCCTCAGTAGTCACGAACCTCGCAATGGCCAAAGGAGGCCGATCAAGGAGTTGGAACTGAAACACTTTTTGGACTCTCGCCGGAGGTCATCACCGCTAAGGGGAAGCACTATGGGCACTGATGAATCCCCTTTTTGTCTGACACTCGGATGATGAGTATGTCCCCAACTCATTGCTACCTTGATGGTTTTGTTTTTTAAGCAAGTTAGGCAAAAATGTATTTATTTTGTTATATGAATGATATCTACCTCCTTCGAGCATTCTATTTTTGCATTGCTATTTTGGTTTTTGGTGGCTCTTGAGACAAGCTCATAGTAGATGCTCTCTAAAGTGTTATCTACTATGCTATGCTCCGTAAACAGGGCCTTACAAAGGACAAACTAAGGCTTAGGAATTAAGCATGGAACTCATGTACTTTACGTGCAAGTCTTAGAGGGGGAGTCATCTTTGAAATGGTGTCGATCTATTTTATAATATGCGATAGTGAGTTACATGATGAGTTTGAGGTGTATCCACCCTTGCCTTAGAAAATGTGTAACGCCTGCAAGATTCTGCGAACAGACCTTAGGCATAGGTGGTAAAAAAAGAGGAAGATGCGTACGTAGGCATGGTCATATCACCATGGTCCGTGTTCCGTAGGCGTCATAGTTGTAGTCAGGCTCCACTGAGGATGGAGCCACAAAGTCTCACTAAACAGGGGATATAGTGGTGATTAAAGTGCTACGTAGGCTGATGTGAAGGCGGGGAGTGGCAATGGATGGCCCAAATTAGACCAGTGGGAACTGGTGGTCATCGTTGCGTAGGGGTATATAAATGAGGGAACTTGGGCTGCAATCGCCATTCTCGCTCTTTTATCCATTAGTCTTCTCCTTTCTCCTTTGAGCGATTGTAAACATGTAAGATGCAGAAGAACAGGACGAGACTGGTGATGGGGCTCCTGTTGAAGTTCTTCACCTAGTTTCAAGGCTATTGGCAAGCTTGATGGCAGAGCGCAATGTAATGAACACAACTTATGCCTTCCACCTCGAACAAGCCACCGGCTAAATACGTTTGCGTTTATAGCATCTACTTGTACATTGTGATGATACTGCCTCTGTTAGGGGAGTTCTTGGATGTTCTGAAGAACTTCATGTTATTTCCTGTGCAGCTGTCTCTGAACTAGGTAGCACACGTTTACCCCCTATCAAAGGTTTTGAAAGTCTATGATTGGAACCTACAGCTATTCAGGGATAGATCATGTTTTAGGAGAATTTTTAGTATCCTGAATGCCTGTACATGAGGGAACAGACCCGAGATACTCTTTTCTCTAGTACGCCTAGTTCCTACTTGGATTGGAGTGCTATTATTTTTTTGGAGGGGAGTTGGGCTTGGGGACTCTTACATTGAGGGTAGTAGATGACTACATGTTCAAGGAAGCTCAGTTTAAGGAAAACAACCCGCTGGTGGATAGGATGACAAAATTCCATCGGTCAGAGTTGCCCTTGAAAGTGATCTTGGCTATGGTGAAGGATTAGGAGAATTGTGCAATTAGGGGAAGTACATGATTACGAAGTTAGCGCTCACGCCATAGATGGGAGCCACCTTGGCAGAAGAAGGTGGCGGGAGACAGTAAAGTCAAGAAGAAAAAGAAATGATGCGAAGAAGAGGAGGGTGATGCGTTAGAGGAAAATGTCATGGTCACAGATAAGTTGCCCTTCACTGTGAACTTGAAAGGGAAGACGATATTAACAAAGTCCGAAGAAGGTGACATTTGGCCTTCAGGACTTGCCTGCTTTTGGCTTGCTGCTGATTAGCCAAAAGACAAGTCCGAGCGCAAGGGGTGCCTCCTCGAAATAAGGGAAAAATGGGAAGAGAGAAGGAAGCAGGGAAGGACCAGGTAAAGGAGTGGAGTGGAGGTAGTAATGATGAGAAGGAGTAGGCATCAGGAAGCTTGCCAAGTAGTGTCTAACATTTTTATTTTATATCTTACATAAATTCTAATATAATAAATAAATTTTATTCCACATCCAATACTTTTATGATAAAAGTTACCACAATTAAGTTTATCTCATCAAACAAACCCAAAATATTTATTTGCTTTTCTATGGAATATAATTTCTCATTCCGACACCTCTTCAACTTGTCATGTATTATTAATTTGGAGGGCATATAGATATTAGTATGTTGTTGATTAATTCTTCAAATCAACTACTTTTCAGCGCAATCCTCAGGGACAACAGTGACATTTGTGATAATTGATGGATTTGTCATAACTGTTGCATCCGTTGGCGATTCACGCTGTTTGCTGGAACCATTTGAAGGTTCGGTCTTGTTTATGTCAGCAGACCATAGGCTGGATGCTAATGAGGATGAGTATGTTTGTATTCAGAAGACTTGATTTTTTATTTTGTTTATCCAACCTTCACTTAGAATTTCATTAATGCATCTTCTAATTTTCTTATAGGGTGAAGAGGATTACAGCAAGTGGAGGTGAAGTTGGGAGACTAAATGTTTGTGGTGGTGCAGAGGTATGTTTAGTTTTTGCTCTTTCAAATGCTGGTGTACTAGCTCCAATTAACTAACAAACCAAAAATAACAAACTACCAAACCAACTAACTGGCTTCCTCACTAATTATAAGTGAGGTAACAATTAATCTAAAATCTGATAAGATGATTATACAATAAAAGCAAACAAAAATAAAGTAATCTCTCCTTCCTAGGATTGAATTCTTGAAGCACTAGAAAGAGGGATCACAAATGAGCACCTTGAATACTTGGTTTTCACTAATCGTCTATTAATCTGCCATTAATTAAATTTTGATTATTCACTCTTAAGGAGATTAAATCTCAGCAAGAGGAGTACAAATGATAGCTTGAAAGATCATCAATATATCCGAAAATCTTTGAACTATTTATATAGATAAGTTTTCCCAATAGCTGGTAAAAATATTGTCAGACTGTCTTTAATCGATCAGCTGATTGATCAAACAAAATTGAGATATAGGGCCCTCAAAAGCCAAAGATTTTAACTCAAGATCAAATTCATTCAAAATTATATAAACATATCATAAACTATTTAAACATATTTAAAATGATAAAATAAGCATGTGCAAATGAAATTATAAATAAAAGCATGCTCATATGATATGATTGTATGGGCATGCATATGTAATACAATGGAAGAACCATAGAATAAAGCATTCATAAATCTCCACTTATATAGGTGGACAAAGGATCATTAAAATATACAATCTTACATGTAAAACATATCCTTAGTGGTAAGAATGAATTAAACTAGAATAATTGTACCAATTTTAGGGACTTCACTGGCCATATGATTTGAAAGATAACTTGCTGGCACTTCATTCTCGAGATTGCTTCTCACCTACAAGGAGAAATTAAAGTTTTGGGTGTCCAATATGTTTTGGGTCCACTAGGGTTAGTCAAAGATGCCTTAGGCACCCAAGTTATATAAGTTTTCTTCAATGAATGATTTCAATCAATACTATGATACATGAAGATATACTGACACGAATATGTGTAATGGTAGGTATTACATTAAAATGCAATCAAATGTCCCTCATAGATTGCCAAATATCAATTTGCGATTGAAATACATCAATATAGCTTGTATTTGGTGAGTAATAAGAGTATTACGTTAAAAAATCTTCATATAAACTAGATTAAAGTTAACGTGCATATATTCTCGTCAAATACAATAAAAACTAATTGAATACTCACACAATTGCTTGTATTCTATTAAAATTACTTATTATGCAATGAATTATACTCTGAATGCTTGTAATGCACTTGAATTCAACGTAATGCATTGAATAGCTGCAAAAAAAATAACAAATGCAATGAATAGCTGCAAAAACATCACTATTCAACTCAAATTCAGTGAACACATGATTTTGGTTCACCCCTTTTTAATAATTGAAGTATAGATCATCCTAGTATTGGGTTGGTCATACCTCAAACCAAACCTATTAAATGAAGCTCTTTGATTGCCAAGTAACATGTCAAGGTAATTAGAGCCACTTGTAAACTTTTCTAGGTTATTTTAGTGGCTTTCTATGGTTAATCTAAATTCCACAATCTTCTTCTCCAAATTTTCAATTTTGATCTTTAACTCTATATTTTCTATTCCAATCTCTTTTATTTGAGGAAAATCACTATAGCTAGGTTCATGAGTAGATAATGATGAAGTATAAGCAATAGAAAAATTCTCATGCATAGATAAATCAATATCAAGTAAATTATCATGAGAAAAAGTACTTACCTCAAGGTCATCATGAGTTTTTAATTCTTTGTTGGAAGTGACCATCAAGGATAGAAGAGCCGTATAATCTCCATTGGATGAAGCATTTGATTTCCACTCCTCTTTAATTGTCTCCAAGGTCATCTCCCTCTTACTCCTTTTCTTCTTCTTGTTACTCTTAGGAATTCAAGCTTCATGATTTTCATTGCTATTCGTAGCTTTTCCTACAATCTCATAAGCTTCATATTGCATAACTATTTCATTTAACATATTTTTAGCAATTGAGTGTGTGCCTAACCTATCTAGAATTTTTTTGGTCAGGGCACATAAATCTAGCTCTATCTTGGTTGGACCACTCTTCTAATTCCAATTCCAAATCATTCTTATTTCTCAGAGGTTCAAACCTTTTGTTAAAAATCATCATTACCTCAAATTCGGTTTGGACAAAACTAGTAATTCTAAGTTTCCAATAATTAAAATTGGTTCCATTAAATAGTGGTGGAATATTAATGGTTTGGCCTTCTAATTCTCTAGACTCTATTTTACTTCCTAAGTGGTTAAACCTACTAATGGAAGACCTAGGTTCTGATACCAAATGTTGGATCTAAGTATAGCCTAAAGGGTGGGTGAACAAACCCTAATTAAAATTTAATTTATTTTAATTATAATATAATTAAAATATCTCACAAGCAAGTTAGGAATAATATGAATGATATGCATGTGGAAGCTATAATAAAATATACGTAAATGTACATAAGATCACATACACAAAGCACACAAGAATTTAACGAGGTTCGATACCCTATGGTATCCATGTCCTTGACTACATAGCAAACAAACCAGCTATCCATTAAGTCACTCCTTTGATCTTAGGTAGAGAAGTTCGTACAAATCAAAAATAACAAACTATCAAACCAACTGACTTCCTCACAATTACAAGTGAGAATAATCAAATCAAAATCTGTTAAAATGAATATATAATAAGAGCAAACAAAAATAAACTAAGCTCTTTCCTTCCTATGATTGAATTCTTGAAACGCTAAAGGATAGGGATCACAAATGAGCATCTTGATCGCTTGATCTTCACTAATTGCCTTTTAATTCGCCCATAGTTAATTTTTAATTATTCACTCTTAAGGGGTTAAATCTCTGCAAGAGGGTTTCAAATGATAGCTTGGAAGATCATCAACATATCCCAAAACCCTCAATTGTTTATATAGAGAAGGTCTCAAATGGTTAGTAAAAAGTGTTGTCAAACTGTCTTTAATCTATTAACTGATTGATCAAACACCTAGTCGTTAGATCCTCAATGGTCACATTTCAGATAGCTTTGATCAATCAAAGAAATAATCTATCAAACTACACATTGCCTTTGATCGATCAAAGAACTGATCAGCCAAACTACTTGATCTATCAGCTAATTTATCGAATAGTTTGATCTATCGATCAACCTAAATACTGGTTGGTTCACTCAACCCAACTCGATTTTAAAACATTTCATCCAATCTATAATGATATTTTAAGTGCTCATAATATGATCCATTTATATCCTAGAACTCTAAGGATAATTTTATAACAATTTTACATATATTACAATAATAAATAATGAAAGGATCTTCAATTAAGGTTCTTCATCTTGAAGGCCCGTTCATCAATCTTGATCTTTCCATCTCCTCACAAACTAAGTATGATTGCACTCTCAAGCTTTTTTACTTTGACTATGATGTGGAACATCAAGTTAGCTATAAAACACCAACCTACGCACATTAAACTTAATATATAATTAGTCATTAACTAACTTAAATATAATAACAAACATCAAAACACATGATTATACAATAATCATAATAGAGGAACCAACAATATAGTGTTTAGGATCTTTAGCGCTTGCCAACTCTCCTAAAAGCAATTGTTGATAGGAAGGATGCTATTAAATCTCTTATTACACATAGCACCCTAGTGCCATGGGTTAATCCCAACGGTTTTTTGATAGTCACGTATTACTTGTCGGACAGGGTGCTGGATATGAGGGTGTGACTTAGTCCACCTGGTCTCTGCAACACTCGTGTCTCGGCCATTTGGCCTCTGCTACCGTGACTTAGCCCAAACTAGCCTATGCGCCACGCTTACCTCAACACCTAGGTGATTGATAGGCTCTTATTGTGAATACACTTGATAGGTTAAAATGACCCATTGGACGAGAAAAGATCAATGTGGATGGATTCTCATGTGATAGGGAGATAGTTGGGAATGTGCACGAGCAATTATCCTACATTGGTAGTTTAACATGTGGCGTTGGTATACAAGTGGTGGCCTTACCTATTTGATTAGGTTTGTGGTTTGATGGAATGTCCACTCACTTGTGTATTGGGCCACACTTGGGCCCCTTGGTATTTCTGCCCTAGTTCTATATCAGGTTTGGCGAAATGGTAGAGTTATAGCAAATAAATATATGCATGATAGCTCTCCTGAATTTTGCAACATCTGGAAGAGGATTGGCGTTAAGGAATGCATGTATAGCCATTTATTTCTTTCTCTTAGTTAGATACTATCCCAGAATGTTGATTTTGAAACTTTTATGTGAGATTCAGTCTAATAGAGTATCCTTTCCACAGTTTGGTCCACTGAGGTGTTGGCCAGGTGGACTGTGTCTTTCAAGATCTATTGGAGACATGGATGTTGGTGAATTCATAGTTCCTGTTCCGCATGTGAAGCAAGTGAAGGTTTGTAAGCTTTTATACATGGTAGATATGTTAGCCTCCATCCAGGATTTATGTTTGATTGGAAGCATTTCCTTGTTTCACATAATTATGTTTATCCAAATTCCAATAACTTGCTCCTACTTGTTTCTAACCTGTACTTTGCATTTTCTGTTGATTGTTAGAGTTTCTTGGTATTAAATGATGGGAGGTAACAATGAATTGGAAGAGAGAATTTTTTGTTTCACATATTCTAGATAGTTTGCAACAACATTGTTTCATGATGAAAAGGGAAAAAGTGCTGCATGGCTGCTTTTAATCTCTTCCCCGTGCTTAATGTCATTGTTCTTTCTGTTTGCATTTTCGTTTAGTCTTATAAGCATGTAAACTATCCTTTTTTACGATCACATCTTGTCATACAAATCAACTTCCTTTGATTCTCATTTTATTCTACTGATGAAGCAACTTGATTGGTATAAATTACTGACCTCGTAATAATTGATTGGGTAAACTGCTCTAGGTCTTTTGAGGTTTGCATCCCATTTCACTTTGGCCTTGATTTTTGAATCATGGTATTTAGGTCCCTTAGATATTAATTATGCTTTTACTAGGTCCTTTTGTTAGTGCTCCCCTTAAATCAAGATAAAGTTCCTTTAACATACTTGAAGTAAACTTGTACTGTATGAAAAAATTATTATTAAAAAAGTTGAAAGATAATGATGTGAACCTATAAACAATGCAAGCATTAAAAAAAACCAATTTTAGGCGGGTAACAAGGAGATGTTGGACTGCTAAAATATGCAGTCATTCTCTATTACCATATAAATGCCATGTTTCTAGAATAATATACAACTGGTTATACAACTTTAGGAGTTAATAGCAATTAAATCTCTCTAATTTGGATCATGTGTAACTGAGTCCCTCTAATTTTCAAAATAACTACATGAGTCCTCCGGTTTGAGATAAAGTGTAAAAAGGTCCTTTAACATTAATTAAGGGACTCAATAAATGATATTTTCTTTAATTACTAAACTAATTTAGATGTTATCTTTATTTATAGTTTTAATATAGTCTTCAAATTAACCATATTGGCCCATTAGTATGAGATAATGCATTTTATTGGAACCTTTTATTAGGCCAAAGGACTTATTGGCTCGTTATCTCAAACTCGAGGACCAATTTAATTAATCTAAAAACTCGAGGGACCTAATTGCATGTAGACCCAAACTAGAGAGATCAATTTGCTATTTACCCTAACTTTAGTGACTTGGGACCTTCCCGGATTAACTATAGCATTAATATAATTACTAACTTGGGACCTTCCCGGATTCAAAAATTGTGAACCAAAGTGCTATGCACTACAAAACCTGAGGGAGTTCTAAGTAATTTACCTTAATTGATTTATAGAGTAGAGGGCTTCTTTAAAAAAAAAAATTATGACAACGGAATGGATATATATGCTTGTCAAATCTTGGGTACTCAATTGACCTCAAACTAAAGCTTAAGGTAGTAGCTTATGGTCATAGGAATAAATTTATATTCTTATATTTCCTCCCAACACAAGCTTATTTATTTTGCAGTATAGGTTTTATTCAAGTTCTCTTTTTTTTTTTTTTTTTAACTTATGCAAGAGATAATTAGAAACTGGGGCCTGAACTTGACCTTTTGCTATAATATCATATTAAATTTTCAGTAATCAACTGCCTTAAAAACTTAAGTTTATAAGTTATGGCTTAGAAAAAAATTTGTATTCTAACCGAGCTTAAGTTCCAAATTAACTATGAGCATGAAGTGGAAAAGTTGTCAAAGTGATTTTGCTTCCATTATCCTTGTCGTGAGATTAAATTCACCCATTTCAATGTGAGAATTTTCTTATATCAGTTTATGTTCATGGGCCATGAAAATTGTATTACAATTTAAATTTAGTTTTTTTTTAAAATGACATTGCTACAACATTACACTAAATAGAGTTAAACAAACTACAAAAGTCAACTAACATCTCCTTTGAGGATTTTGCAAAAATCAATAGGGAGAGGAATACCTCTCTCCCAACAAAAGTCACCTGATATAGCATAATGTGCTAAAAAATCAGCCTCACTATTTACGTTACATTATACATATGTAATCTTACAAATAAAAAATGAAAGCAAAAAATTATAATATGGTCAATAATAAGATCTCTTTGTATTTCAGCATTTCTGTTAATTTAGTTTTGTTTGTATTTGAGAATTTAAAATAAAAATGTGTTAGTGATTTCTAAATTTTGCAGTTGACTAGTGGTGGAGGTCGGCTTATCATATCGAGTGATGGTGTGTGGGATGCTTTGTCCTCTGAAGTAGCATTTAGCTGTTCTCGTGGTTTGCCACCTGAGGCTGCAGCTGAACAAATTGTCAAGGTGCTTTTGAATTATTCTGTTTCATTTCTTCATCAAACCTATGAAAGTATTCTATAACACTTACAAATGAAGTATTTCAAATATATTTTTTATACAAGTATATAAATGTATCTGCATATATATTGAGATGGTTTCAAGTTGAATCGATTGCTTTCAATTGATTTGAATTCAAGCCACAATGCGATCGAGCATCTTTGAATTGTGTGAATTCAAGCTATTTCAAGAAAGCTAAGTTTTGAACATAACCTTTTAGCCGTAGACCAGATCAATCTCTTTACAGCATGTGCTGCTTCTGCAGGAAGCTGTGCAGACAAAGGGTCTAAGGGATGATACTACCTGCATTGTTGTGGACATATTACCTGTGGAACGACCATCTCCTGTTCCTCAACTGCAAAAGAAGCCTGTGAAAGGGGTATTCAAGGCTATGTTCCATAGAAAAACATCGGATTCTGCTTCACAAACGGATATAGAATATTTTGAAGCGGATGTTTTGGAGGAAATGTTTGAAGATGGTTCAGCAATGCTTGCACAAAGGTAAGCATATTATTCTGGAAATCAGTACAAATGTTCAGTACAATATCATCTCCCATTAGACATGTTTTTCTCAATTCTGCTTCCATATATTTTGCATTCTTTTCGCCCACTGCACAGGCTGCTTGCAGTCCTCTCTCCCGATACCACTGTATCCATAGCTTACATTTTCCTTTGAAATTATCCAACTTTTTGAAGTATTAATACATGCATGTAATTGGTATCAATTGTTCAAAACATTCTATTTTATCATTGCATGGGATGATACTTTTTTAGCACATCTGGTGTAGGGATTTCAAGGTTGGACTTGATCTAACATCAACTGAAATTTTCAGGTTGTGGTCAGTTTGTTTATGCTTTGGTATGTTGCGTATTGGGGAAGTATGGCATATGTAAAGATCTCAAATCATATTTCGGTTGTGCTTCAGGTTGATCTGAGCCTAATTGGGTGAACTTGACTCATTTATCATTTGAGTCGGGGTTTAGGTTGGCCCATTTCTACTTTCATTTTTGTTTTGTATCCAAAACTGAAACCGCAAATGATCCCAATTTGGCATCCCTGATCTGATCACCAACTGTTGAGGATTCCATAACCATACATTTGCTATCTGCTTTATGGTAATGACGGCATTCAAGAACTCTTCCTAATATATGAAAGGAAGATCTTCAAGGTGCTACTTGTACCTGTTTTCTTGCAGCAGAATGCTTAGATATTTTCTACATGACCTATTATCTATATACAATAACAACCAAGTTTTAATCCTACTAGGTGGAATCTGCTATATTAATCTTTCATTTCAGTTACATTCTATTAAATAACAACTCTTCATTTAGCTCCAAGTATACCTATTATCTATGTCTTGTGGAATTATGAAACCACGCACAATTACTTATAGAATTAAAATCCTCATGCCACATTCTATATGTTTTGAAACTTTCAGGTTAGATACAGAATACCCAATATGCAATGTGTTTAGGACGTTCTCATGTGCAGTTTGCCAAGTTGAGATGAAACCTGGTGAAGGCGTTTCTATTCATTCTGGCTCAGAAAAACTGCGTCCCTGGGATGGCCCTTTCCTTTGCCATAGCTGCCAAGCGAAGAAAGAGGCCATGGAAGGGAGACGTTCTAGAGCAGGTAACTCATGCTCCTTAATTTTGAATTCCTGAAACTGTTTGATGATTTTTAAATATCAATTTTAATTCTGTCTTTGTTTCTTTAACATTGTTAGAATCCAAGTCTAGAAGAAGTAATAGCAGTGAATAATAGCAGTGAATAACAGCAGCCATGTAATGTCCTTAGAAGTTTTCTTTTACCCATTGACACTAACTGCAACACGAAGCTGACACTGAAGATATCGACATGACTCTTATTAGAGTGGAAAAACATTCAGGTCTTCGATATCAGCTCTTGAAAAAGAGATGGAAGTGTACTTATACATGTAACCATCTATAATTTGTTGAGTTATTAGGATGTGCAGAGCTAGAATTGGTTAGTCTATTCTTTCTAGGTTCTAGTTGGCATATAATTTTATTTATTTTTTCTTTTTTTTTTTTGTTTGTAATCTGATAAAGCAACGCTGAGGAGCTTGCTTTTTTATTGATACTATGGATTGGTTCATTGTTCTTCCCACCTTTCCCTAAGCAAGTTAAAATTTACACCCTCGTTTGGTTCGAAATTTTTTCTTAACAAAAGAATTTTTTTATTTTTTAAGTTTAATAGGAGAAAAATTTATTTTAATATTAAAAAATATATAAAATGTAAAATATTTTTGATGCTAATATTTGTATTTATGTTGGTTGTGAAATAAATAAAAAAATTATAGTTGAAATTTATATTAAATAAAAATATTATTTTGAATCAAACGAGGCAACTCCATATTTTTATTGAATTCATGCCTATCGTTAACTTCCCAGAGTAATGGTTAATGTTTGGTCTACAGAATTTCTAAAATGCCATTTGCAAATCTGTGGTTGTGATTCAGAAACTGGAAAGTGGATTTTCGGATGCGGCAAGTTCATGTAAAAGTCTGAAAATTTCAATGTTTGTTGAATTAGCGTTGAACTTGACTGTTTCTGAGTTGAGCTTAGGCTCAATCTGAACTTGCTCGAATTAAGATTAACTAGTTGTAGTGAGAGTGATAATGATGACGTACAGGCTTCTTGGAGTTTGTAGTGGTAAAGATGAAACAAGCTTGAAATCAAGGAAATTGTTCTAGGCTGTTGGTTTAAGCATGTAAAATGCAGCATTTATTAGTTTGTGCTTCATTGACATAAGAATATAAAGATTTGTGCTAAAACTAATACGAGATAATGTATTCTAATATTAAAATTGATGAGGGACAATATGCTTTGATACTAAAAGTGATGCAGGATAATAAAAATGAGATAATTATGGTTTAGAGAAGGGAGAAAAATACGAGAGAATAATTGATAACTAGTGTTTCTAGATTCTCACTTAATGTACGCTGCCCTTCTCTTTCGGAATATCAATTCCTACTGTAATTCTTAAATAAATTTATTCCAAGATCAATTGCACATAAAGTAAATTTTTATTAATCAAAAGTTCTTCGAATATGTACAAATCTAATCTATTTATAAGATAATAAACCAAAAAAAAAAGATAATTATAATTCTAAATAATTATTCAAATGATATAATTCTAATTAATTTAAATTAATTAAATTTATACATTTAAATGGTATTATCTAATATGAATAAATTAATTTAGATAAATTCAACTAATTTAATCTAAATATATATATATATATATAATTTATAAAATTCATCAAAGAGATAATTATGAGATCCAATTTAGATCATTGATCACCCGGTTATTCCCATCAATTCTCTCGGGGTGAGAAGAATTTGATCTCACAAAAGGTTTAATCTGCTATAGCATCTCTCCATGAACTCTTCATCAATCTATATCTCTAGCTTAAGCTGATTTATGACTCTTCCTTTATTTCTAAATCATCAGAAAAAGATAGATATATATATATATACTGAACTAAATATCATTAATATTATAATTTTGAATAAAAATTACTAAATTATTAAAAATTATTCAATTTGCTCTTAATTTGAAGTGAATTTAGTTAGTGGACACTTAGGTGTAGGATCGCTCAAATAGAAATATAGCAGCCTAAATCTAACTAGATATTATTATTGGGTCCTAAAAACTACTAAATCTAAAATATTCAATCTCAAATCTTGCCTCCAAACATCTGCCAGATGAAATGCTGCAGTCTGATTCGGCTGCCATCTTTCGGAAGAACCAGTTAAATGAAACAAATGATTTAGACAAGATCCGAGAAGATGCTGATAACTTTATAGCATTTCAGAGATCTGCAACACAACAATATACCAAATTAGGTACTGCAACAGCTGAATCATCATGAAGTGAAAGCTGAAGGCAAAACTCACGCTTATAGGCATTTCTGCTATGATAAGTCCGATGCTCTCCTCAAGGCCTTTCAAAGTCACGACTTCACCTCCAACCACCATATTAATCACAATTCCATCTAAAAGGGCCAGAAGAAGGTCACGCTTTTTTGAAAATGGATGTAGAATCTTGAAAATATGAGATATAAAAATACCTGCTTCTAAGCAAGTTGATACTCGCCTTAAATAAGTTTCCTGCAAATAACTTTACAAAATCAATGACCTTGCTTTAGGTTAAATAAGGTGCTTTTAAGTTGGCCAGATTAGGTGTATTTAGTATAAAAGACTATTAAATCTCAAATTCATAATCACAAAGTAGTTGGCCCAATTGCTGTAAAATTGTTCTGAACCAGAGAAAGATAGATCTAACCAAAATTGCAAATCTAGGAGCTCCAAAGAACTTCAATGGCAAGAAAGAGAAGGAGACAACTCTCCGAAGAGCAATTTTCTGGAAGCAATTTGCATATGTCGAGCTTGCCAAAGCGATGGGTATTTACAACTGAGGTGGTTTCAATTGCCAGCTAGCTGTTATTAGCTTCTTAATGGTTGTTGTGTTGGCCCGAGAGCTATCCCACGAGAAGGGTGAATTAGGTATTTTACAATTTCAATTGATATATATCATTTATCTTAAATATCAATCACTTAATGATTTTTAGAAATCATCAATTTTGTAACCCAGAAAACTTAAGTGATTATTCTTTTGCGTTATAATTTGCCGCCTAAAGCAACCAAGCGCACATAGCTACAACATGCAACTTACACTATATTTTTGGAAGGACGGAATTTATCTTTGTCCACATCTTTTGTTGTCACGTTTTCACTAACCACAATCCTTAGGCTTTTCCTATTGGAGAAAGGAATTCTTATCCCAAGAATTCAGCCTCATTAATTGGCTCGAAATCAACTCTGAGCCAAAGATTATAGCTCATGATTTGATTTAAAGATTTCGAAATTTTGAATCTATTCAAAAAACAAGCTAGTTCCAAGTTTTGGATATTTGTAACCCCACCATTCCATGCCCGAGAGTTTCGCATAGGATTCATTGCAAATTATAATCAAGTTCTTGGATTCTCCAACTCAAGAGTCAAGATTCCTTTACAATACAACTATTCTAGTTATTAGTTTCAAGTAAGAGTTAGTTGAATTTCGCTTGAAACTACTCTATTGTGTGAACTTTCCTTATGGAGCGCAAATTAATCAATGTCAATTAAAAAATGTTAGATTGTAATCCTATTAACTATTTTTAATTTATTTTTGTGAACTTGAATAATTTCTTAATCGCCAGTGAATTAACTCCAGAAATTTTACATTAGACTAAGACTAACATATTAATTGATCTAACTGGCCTCTGCATTTTTATTTTCAAATTGCTCGTCCCACATCATCAAGATATAAGGCTTGTAGCTTAAATTATCTTAAAGTTTGACTTTAAATCGAATAAATTTTGACTCAAATCAAATTTGACCAAATCAAAAATGTTTGATTTGTAGTTTAAGACAACTCTCTCGAACTTGAGTGGATATGAATCATATCTCACATCATTCTTCCTTAAGTAGAAAAATTTTTACGGCAGCTAAAGATATAGTTAAAAATGTGTTGGACAATACACCCTTTCGCTAAGAAGTGTGTTTGGCCTACTTCATGAAAATGTGCGTAAACCCATGATAGTATTATACATAGAGGCTGATTCTCTGTATGATTATGTGATAAAATTTCTCAGATTATTTCCAATCTCCAAAGACATTTGATTCAATGTAGTACAATAAGGGCGTTCCTATCCGATAGAGCAGTGATCCTCTACAACGAACATCACCGTCAAAAACTTTGGGAAACGCAGCGATCATTTCCGTTATGATAAGGCATATCTATATCTTCACTTATTTCTATCAGTATGGTTAGTTACAAAGAGAAAAAGCAAGTAGATGCAGATGGCAGTGTTATCCACTTAAGAGTGCAGCTATAAAATATCAAATTGTATTGTAAGTGCATGATATGGAAATTGCATATATAAGTCACCTTCTTTGTTGGTAACTCAAAATTAATCAAAACACGAGCTGCTAAAGGAGCCTCTCCTGATGTGACAAAAGGCAGGCATGCATCTGTCACAAATACCATGCATGACTTTTGATTTCCATTTGCAATCTCAATATGTTCATGACGATGGATATTGACAGACTGATTCCATTCCATGGTTGATTGACGAAACGTTTCTAGGATTGATGCTCTCTCAACTTCAGCCTGATCACTATACTGTATGACAACATAAAACACTGTAAGCCCTAGTGTAATAATGATGCTATAAAAAAAATAATCAGTATATTTAGGGCGTGGCTTACGGTTTTAAGTATATCTAGCATTGGTTAATAATAAGATTAAGAAGGATTCAGTTGTTTGTTGTGAGGATTAAATTTGAGTGGAGTCTTTTTATAATTATTTCCTTTTTATGGGTGCTCCTTGTAATTTTGCCTCTAGCTTATATATTGAATAATAATTTAGGGTTGATTAAGCAACCCAATTATTCCCAGTTTGGTATAAGAGCTAAGTTAGGGTTAGCTCATGCTGCTTTCCCGTCGCTCGAGCCCCGCAGTTTCCGAACATTGTTCGCATCGTCTGTGCCAATCTCCCCATCCACGAAGATCGTCCTGCCAGCACCTCTCGCCCCGCTTGTGCTGGTAACCCTACTCGCGTCGCTCACCCCACTCCACGCAAGAAGCTGTTCACTTACCCATCAACCCTCGCCAATCTGCGACAGCAGGAGGCAATCTCATACTCTTTCGCTGACCTCAATGAGGTTGGCCCTCGTAGTAGGAGGCAGCATCGTCCAGCTACCGTAGAGCGGCACAATCCGGCCGCCGTATCACTACCTTCCTTGCTGCGATGGGCGGCTAATGACTTCCATGAACTCTGCTATCTAAAGCCCTGTTTGGCGCGAGAATCAAAATCAAGATCAAAATGATATAGTTTAAAAAATAATAATAATTAATAATTAAATAAATTTTTTAAATCATTCTACACAAATTTTAATATAAAAAAATATTATTTTATTTAACATACTTAATAATTTTCAATAAAAATATCAATTTTATTTCACATCCTAGACCAAAATACTAGAATAGAGTCTCTTGGTCTAAGATGTGAAATAAAGTTGATGTTTTTATTGAAAATTATTGAGTATGTGAAATAAAATAATAATTTTTATATTAGAATATGTTGAATGATTAAAAAAATTATTTTTTATTATTATTTTTTTTAAACTAGTACCATTTCGGTCCTCGCATCAAATAGGGCCAGTATAGTTATTACCACATAAGCAGCTTTCCTCCTTGTTGTGTCATCACAGCACCACCCATCCGCATTGTTGCAGTGTCTCTTTGAAAATTCTTCATTATATTGAGTGAGGAGACTTGGAGACGTATTATGCCAACCAAAATATCAACAGTTTCAGCAGTAGTTGCTATTCCAAAAAGGGATAAGTATAAGCCTATTAAGAGTGAGTATTGCAAGAAAATCAGACATACTCATGAGAGTTACTGACAGATACATAGGAGACCTCGTCAAAGAGGACAGAGATGCAGCGAGAGGTGGACGAAGTTGTGATCGTGGTCAAAGTTGGGCCCATTTTTCTGAGAATCATGAGAGTGACTGATTCTAAAGGCACTGTGAAACCTGATTCTTAGCCTTCCCTCCATTTTACATGTCCCTAAGCTTTCCTGCAAGCTAATTATCTATTAGCTCAATTACCACAAATCTAAATTGCAAAGTGACATTTTTTTCCTTCTCATTGTGTTTTGCAAATGCTAGCAACAGAGATCATTGGAGTTCGTAAAATGTGCAATGGTCTCTACCTGCTAGAAGAGCAGTGTGGCAAGAAAACAGGGTTGATGGCATCTAACTCATCTAAAGACAGACTTAGAGAGGTTTCACTACATCATTGCAGGCTTGGACATCTTTCTTCTATTGCCTTATCTAAACTTTTCCCTTACTTATCTTATGCATGCAAGAAGTTAGATCTAATATGCGATGCTTGTGAATATGCTAAATTGATTAAAAGTACCCATGTTTTTCTTGAAACTAAAAGTGCATGACCGTTTGACCTAGTTCACTCAGATGTATAGGATCCTTAGAGCATTACTTCTTTATCTGGACACAAATAGTTTGTGAGATTTATTGATTGTTCTAATAGAACCAAATGGGTATATCTGCTGAAAATTAAGGATGAAGTGTTCAATCATTCGTTGAGTTCTTCTAAATGGTGAAAAATCAATTTGAAACTAGGATTAAAGTTTTAAGATATAACAATGACACGGTATGAACAGAAAATTTCAAGATTTCCTAAAAGAATATGACATTCTTCATAAATCAGCTTACATGAATACTCCTAATCAAAATGGTGTAACTAAAAGAAAGAATAGACATCTATTAGAGGTGACCAGATCACTCATGTTTAATATAAATGTGCCAAAATATTTGAGGAGAGGTAGTTTTGACTCTCACCTACTTGATCAATAGGATGCCCTTAAGAGCTTTGAAATTCAAGACTCCTCTTGAATGCTTGAAAGGATATAGTTCCTCCTTCCAAGGTGTTTGGTTGTGTATACTTTATGAGTGATTATAGACCAACTATGGGTAAGTTAGAATCTTGAGCTTTAAAGTTCGCCTTTGTGGGATACTCACCAAATTAGAAAGAGTACAAATGCTACTATCCTCTAGAGCGACATATGTTGGTCTTTATGGATGTGGTTTTAGACAGCATGAGACATAATACACTAGCGAGAAAGATACAAGAGAGTAGCATAGTAGTCAACATAGCAGACCTGGAATCTTTGATGAGTTTTCTTATCACTCCTATCTATTCTATTGGTCATGAGGGGGAGATAGGAGAGCACATTGTGACAAAATCTAGAAGAGATGGATGGCTAACATAACATAGGTATTGCTGAAGAGACCCAGATACAACAGGATAATTTAGAGATCATTGCACAACGACCTAGTCTATATGATCCTTCTGCTGTTGCTACTTCTAATTCTACCCCTCTTCACTCTACAGGTAACAAACCTCATTCATCGTCTTCTACTTTCTCTGATTTAACTTGACCAATTGCTCATCGTAAAACGTCTAGGACTACTGTCATTCCAAGTCGCTATCATTATTATATTTCTAATTATGTTTTCTGTCAGTCTTTGTCTCTTGAGTATAGAGTCTTGTTTCAGGCTTGTCTTCTACTAGTATTCTACATAATTGGAAGAATGCTATGACTGAACCCTATTGGAGACAAGCAATGGAAGAAGAAATATTCATGCTATCACAAAAACCTCTTCATGAAGAGTATAATCTGTCTCCAATATAAGAAATGTTACCACAATATGACCTATATGCTTCCCCAATAGAACCAACAATGATCAACAGGAATTTACTTGAGCCCAGCACTTCCTCAATAAAATCCGCAATGTGCATCCCAAGTTCCATAGACATGAAGAGGTCTTAGCAACAACACAAGCAGCACCACAACCAATACCGCATGGAGAAAACCATGCATGACTTTACCTGAGCAAGGATAGACTCAAAGGCGATGGAAGAAAATAAAAACATATTTGTTATGGTCCATTTCGCATACTCCAGTGAATTGGAGAGAATACGTACAAATGAAGATGTATTTTGTTAGTAACGTTGAGAATTTGAAGCCCATTGAACCTTTAGGGACTATTTGACTCATGGAGATTGTGGCCATGGGCTTGGAAAATTCTTGTTTCATTTCAAAATAACAAAAAGGTAATTATATATCACATCTTACACAAATCTAGCACAAAACTTTACTTTATTTCACACTTTATACAATTTTCAATGCATTCATCAAATTTATTTCATCTTCAATATAATTTTTAACATAATTTATAACATAACTACATTAGTTCCCCATCATACACACAGTTCATAGGCACGCTAAAATTTTTCAAGCCAAGTGTGTTTTTCTCTACAACCCAAATGGATCGATATTGAATGAAGAAGCTGAAAAAGTGATATCTATTGATGGCTTGGAGATAGGATGAGATAGAATACTTAAGACAACATCCTTGAATGAAGACAAATAACCACCCAATGATGGACCGAAGAGTCCTTTTGAGTCGGAAGAAAGGTCCGCAAGCCACCTACAGCTAAGTGGTTCATGAAGGAGAAAGCAGTTGCTGAATTCCTATTATTGATGGGCTTATCAGAAGACATGTTTCCTCGAAATGTGGGTGAGTGATCATGGGATCAAAGTTGTGGTACTTTAAAATAAACTAAAGTACCCTAGCTCTGATAGGCAATAGCCATCAAAGGAAGATCCAACTACAACTCAGGAGAAAGGCCGCAATCAACGAAGATTTCCAATCGAAAGAAAAAGTGGAAGGCTACTTATGAAGCAACCTACAGTACCTACTAAAGGATTTTCAACAATCAAAGACCCTCCATGAGCAAAGACTGCACACTTTTCCCACTAGAAAGAATTACTTCAAATGTCGCTCAATGCTCATAAATCCCAATTCTCAAAGACCACTCAAGGAGAGGCCTACGAACGATCATCCAATCAAGGACCTGCTACTCTATAAAGAGCCACAAGTTCAAAAAAAGAAGTTGGTGATTCTCCAACCCTTAAGATAGATACACCACACAACTAGTCTATGTTGCCGAGTCCTGTAATCCAAAGGCATAGACTAAGGGATCATTTTCTCTTTATTAACATGGGGAAGGGTGTTCTATCAAAACAAAATACATGGGGAAGGGGTGTATAGGGGCTAGAGGGATAAGCTTATCTGGATATGACAAACTGGTAGCCACCCTTTGTAGTATTCTTCAACTACAAAAATAAATTAAGTTGTTGTGAATGACATGAGAAGTAAGATTTGGGTCTTAAAGGAAACTCTATCCAAGTGACATGACCTCCCACTACTTTACTCCAACCATCCACAAAAAACAACCCAAACACCCATTTACTCTATCTATTCGGCAAAAGGAACCCCCACTTTGAACTTCTATCCAGGAGAAAGCCTGATGCTAATACAGATCATTTAAACAGCTTAAATAATGTAAATCACCAGTCTTGAATGCATCGTAAGCTTCTTAATAAGCAGCAAGTTGGCTAAAACAAAAGCCGCTTATGCCTAAGCCATTTGGTAACAAGATTAGATTAATCTTCTTATAAGCTACTAAAAAAGATAATAATAACAATGCAAGTGGCTTTATGTGAGAAATAACACAACTCTTAATCTTCTCAAAAATTATCAACATTGCTAGACTAAAAATTTTGTAGAATGGCCGCCTGCAACCAAACAATCTCTCAGCAAAACAAAAAATTCAAAACCCAAGTACTTCGAACACAATAAACCCTAACAAAAATCAATCAGCTACGGCCGTAAAAGGAAATTTTAAGGATGGGAATTACCAGAGGAAAACAAGAGATAAAGTTGAGGTTAGATACTGCTGAATAAACGGTATCGAGCTCATCCCGCGAACTGCAGCAAAGAACAAGAGGAAGCAAAGACCGCCGGCCCGCCACGCCCAACAAGTCCACTAGTGTTTCCTACATGAAAAAGTTCTCCCCTTGATCTTCAATTCATCAAGAAAGACATCAACGGTTGATAGAGAAAGAGAAAGGTAGACCATCTTGAACTGAAGGCGGTCGACGGCGACGTAGTAATGATGACCAGAACTGCAGCGAGGAACAACTTGAATATTGCGACCTCAATTAATAACATGGGATGGAGCACGAAAAGCGCAGAAATGAAGGGTGAAAATCTAGGGACCTCGGATGGAACGAAGACGACGACGAGGGTGGAGAAGGAGTTGGGAGAGCTTCAGTCTCATCGATCGCCATTCCCTCCCACTCGGAGCTACAGGCAGGGCATCAGATTTAAGCTTAGAATTAATAACATGGGGGAAAAATTATTGGGTGTTTATGATAGATAAAGGGGTAATTCCACGCAGCCCTCAGATTTGTTTAATTTATCATAAAAATCAACAAATATAAAAAATTCATAAATATCAAAATATATCATCAAAGTCTACAATAATTATTATATAGTTCACCAAGACTCTAATTATTTTTAAAAAACTTGTCCAACATAATATTTTTTATTTAAAATACAGTTATTTCATAAATAAATAAAGGAATAATTACACGAAGGTCCCTGAATTTAACGCTTAATAATACACAAGTCCAAATTTTTAAAATTATAACATCGGGTCTCTGAGTTTTAATAAATTATCAAGTGAGTCTTTTTTTATTTTTTATTATTAAAATTTTTTAAAATTACCATTATACTCCTGGGCCTCTCTCTCTCCTCCCCGCCTCTCTCTCTCCTCCTGATCCCCGCGCAAGGGCGACGACCGCGTAACTCGCCGGCGGCTGCCCGGGCACCGCGCGGCTACCAGTGGGTCGCACACGGGTCCTGCGGCCGCGCGACGTGACCCGTTCACGGGGATCGAGAGGAGAGAGAGGCCCAGGAGTATAATGGTAATTTTTAAAAATTTTAATTATAAAAAATTAAAAAGAACCCATTTGATATTTATTAAAACTTAGGGATCCCGATGTTATAATTTAAAAAACGTGGACCTGTGTGTTATTAAGCATTAAACTCAGGAACTTAGGTGTAATTATCCCATAAATAAAATTAAATTAAATATTATTTCAATTACGATTTTACCTCTCGCGTATAGAGAGTCTGCGCACGGGTCGCCTGCGTGCGGCCTCGAGCGCCGGTGGCCGACAGCCGCTGCCGCCGGCGTCCACGCGCAGCTGTCGACTGCGACATCCTTGCACGGTCAAACGCCTTGCGCCGCCTCGCGCGCAAACGCCTTGTGCCCCGGAATCCGCATGCGGCCCCTCAAGTGCCCTGCTCAGGCGTCCACGTGCGGCCCCGAGCGCCGGCGTATGCGCAGGTGCGACCTGCCACGGCCATGCTCTCCGGCATCCGCTCACGGGCGGCCGCAGTGTGCCGGCTCATGTGCTGCCTAAGCGAGTCCTCGTGCGCAGGGCGTCCGCTCTCCGGTGTCCTCGCACTCTGCACGGTATATTTTGAAAATTAATAGATTAAGAAAAGGTATTTTTGTCATTTTTATAATACATAATAGATTCTATTACGAAGGAACCATAATATCCCATGTAATATTTTTGTGGACCTGAATAACATATTTTAAGATTTGTAAATTTTTGTGCCCAAATAAGCAAATCTCAAGTGCCTAAATGGAATTACTCCTAGATAAAATGAATGATCAGGCTGTTTGATCATGCAAATGGTATAGATAAAATGAACAATCCAGTCAGCGTTAGCTTGGCCGAACTGTCTATCCTAACCTGATTGGATTATTTATTTTTGCTCGGTCACACTGTTCGGTCAAGTTACGCTATTAGTGTAAATGAATAGTACAATAATTCACTCCATCAACTTTATCATCAAGCATGTGTCTTTGGTGCGTCAAGTGGCACTTTGCTACTCGCGAAAGAATGATTTGACGTATTTTGTGTGTTGTATCTAATAATTTTCAGTTGAGTCTAACGAACAACGAACTCCAACATTTTCAAAGGAGTCATTTAAAATTTTTTGTAATTGTAGCCACGTGTTTTTATCTGCAATTGTGTAGTTTATCTTCTCGTGGATCTACCTTAATTTCATTTAAAATTTTTCATTCATTTATTTGTTTTTAGTAATTTTCTATACAATGTATAATCTCAACCAATCTCTCGTTCATTAACAAAAAGATAACAACAATCAGAACAATTTTATATAGGGTAAATTATATCTAAATTTTTTAGTTCATAACCTAATATTACTGTGGTTTATAATTTTAAAAATTTAACGTTCAGATTCTGAACCCTGATTTTTGAGTTCATTTTTTTATTTTTAATATCAAAATTCTATAAATAAAAAAACTCAAAAAGCTTCTCTCTCTCCTCACTCTGCTTTCTCTATCCTCTCTGTTTGTCCCTCTGAAAGGCAACTCACTCTCTCCCCCCTCCCTCTCCATGCACTTTTTGAGCGGTCGCTAGAAGGCTATCAACTTGCGCTTCCCTGATCGCACGTGGATTGTCGAAGTGCGGCTAGCTCACGATTGCACATGACGGCATGAGGCCATCATATTGCACAACATTCTGCAGTTGAGCACAGCAATTCGACGGTGTAGTTGAGCGTAGTTGCACGCTAGGCCACCCACCTATGACTCATGCATGTTCATGCTAACAATCACACAGCGAGTGCGCGAAGAGAGAGAGAGAGAGATGGGGGGCGACTTTCAAGAGAGAGTTGAAAAACAAAGAGAGGAGAGAATGGGGGATTTTTGGTATTTAATAAAATTTTAATATTAATAATTAAAAAATAGACCTAATTGATATATAAAATTTACTCAGGAGCCTAAATATTAAATTTTAAAATTATAAATTTAAGTGATATTATGCTCTAAATTTAATACATAAATATAATAATTCAAGTAACTAATATATATCATTTTATATATTACTTATACTAATCGAAATGACTGAAGTAAAAACTAATCTGTTCCAATCTTTCTCACGCTCTCTCCCTTGTCTCTCCTCTTTTCTAGCACACATGAAGTCTGAGGTCACCACAGATATCTACTTCCTCTCTCCCTCTTTTCCCCTCTCTTTATTAGTGAGGTGTTGGCAAAAAATAGTGGTTGAAAACATCAGTGTGTAGAAGTTAAAACTCAAACCAAAATGCAATGATAATTTTTATAAATTCAATGAAAACTATAATGTAATATTTTCTTTTTCTAAATGATTTCAACTGAAAGAATTTTTATTTACTCATGAACATTATAATTTTTTATACCCAATTTAAAATTATAACGATGTAGTTCTAACTTGAGATTCTGTAATATTTAAGCAAGTTCCTTCCCCTTTGAATTAGAAGAATACCATGATTAATTCTAGAATCATATTTCACTGAAAATGATTCATGATTTTGTATGCTTCATGCAAAATGTTTATAAGATTGTTAATGTCTACAAAACCTTTCATGCAATTGCTTTCCATGTCAAATTCGAATAAAATTTGTTGAAAAATCATGTTGTTATTTGTTATAAAATCAATCATGCACCGCATTATTTGTTGAATTAAAAAACACTTGTCATCTATGCCTTCCTTTTATGCAATATCGTGTCACTTGGTAAGATTTGTACATGTTATCGAGTCGACATTATTGTGCAGGATGTGCCGGTGGATTTATATTATATGTGATATAAGGCATACTGTTGCAAATCAAGTATCAATGCAAAAAGACTCACTTACTATTGTGTTAAGTCAACAAGCTCTAAAAGGTAAAAACACCTCCTGTAGGATCATTTAGAGAATCAGGAATTTGTAGATGAACAACCTCATCTAGAGACGCAATAACATGCAACTAAACCTTGGTGGTATGCAGATCAAAAAGCAACTACGATTTCGAGAAGGCAAGATGATCTTGATAGTCTAACCACATGCTAGTGATAATACTCACTACACTGATAAATAATATTCCGAAAATACTTGTGTTAACACGTGGTCCCTGCGCTGCATCCCGACCGTACACGTGGCGCCTGGCTGACCTCCAACTCTTTTATTTATTTGCTAACTCATCTGTTCTCACAGGTTTCTGACCAGGTCCAACCTCGGACACGAGGGTTCAACCAAGCCTCGTCCACGACGAGCCAGGACCATCCCTGGTAACGTCGTCCCCGACGTTACAAAACGGTGCCTGTCATAATCAAATTTGGTCCGACCGCGTCGTTCCTCGTACAAGGACGCTTTTTTCCAAATCCGCAAGTCAAGGATCCGCATGCCTTAGCTGTCGCGGATCCTCAGAAGTAGTATCATTATTAAAGGATAGCATCCTCCTTTCGCGGCTTTTGGTCCCTCTGGCGGTCGACAAACGGCGCGACCCAGAGTTTGTTCACCTCCTTTCCTTCGGAAAACCAGGATAGAGCTGCACCATCTGCTGCCTACAAAGACCCTAGAACAGTCTTCAAGCTAGAGCATCGGAGATCACAGAAAAAAAGATCAGATTAAGGAGATCAACAGGGTGGCCAGAGTGAAAGCAGCTTCCCTGATTCTCCTATTCTCATTGTATTAGAGCTCCAACTAAGGAACTCTTTTTCTCTTTTTCTCTTTCCCAAATATTGTATTAACCTTCACGGCTATCTTTTTCCATTAGTGAAATCCCTTCGCTGATCACTCAGTGGACATAAGGGGCCTCCTCCTTGAACCATCTTAAATCTTTGTATGCTGTTCTGGATGCCCCGAACTCTCTCTCTTTCTCTCTCAAGCCTCCGTTAACAAGCTTACCCCTCTGCACGCTGCTGTCTCCTGGAACTCTTTCTTTTTGGGTATTTCTTGGGATCCCCTACATCTTACGCCAACAACTTGATAGACACTCATCAATTGATCATTGGAGTTACTTTGAATAAATATTATTGTAAATTACTAAAAGGGTAATTGCATAAACTATAAAGCTTACAAATTTAGATCGGAGTAGATGAATAGTGTGATATGGACTCTATTAAGTTCAACAAAAACAAGGAAAAGTTGTCCAATATCAATACCACAATATGTATCATGTTAATGTGACATTGTAATTTATGACATCTATAATCGACTACAATACATAATGCTGATAGAAATCTCACAAAAACCTATATCTAATATTCTTAATGAACCAATGCACGTTGGGTCATCCTTTAGCTAAACATTTACTTTATAAGATTTAATGATAATTATTGCTGAAACTTAAATCAAACTCATGACATGTTCAAGTAGATACTATTTAACAATAACCAATGAAATCAATAGCACTCATGCTAATTAAATCTCTTCATCAACATGACATGGAATCAAAAAATAGATTGCACCTACCAAATATACGACATCTAGATAGTCTAAGTGTCTAATTGTAGCACATTATAGTTTTCGACTCAAAATTTGACCTGAACCCTTATATAGTTTTAAGTAAGAATTAATGAGCAGGAAAGAGAGCCGTGGAGAGAGAAAATGAAGACCTCACCAAACAACCTCACCAAATCTCCTTTCCTCTACCATCCTCACCAAAGTAGATGAGAAAGATATAAAATGCCATCGCCTTGAGTGACAATGCCACTAATAATTGTGATGAGTTATGGTCAACGGTGCCGATAACATTCTAGAAGTCCTTAAATGCTATCACTTGAACTTCCACCAAATGGAGGTCCCTTTTAGTGAACCATCTATTGCCCCCGAACACTTCCACTTTCCACATATCATGGACAGTGGCAACAAGGATGGTGAAGAGCAAGTAGAGATAGATCAAATATGCTATAGATGAGGAATAAAAGTATTTTGGTGGTTCCAGTAGCAATTATAAGTTTTTTAATTCTTTAATTTTGAAAAATTTAAAACTTGTGAAAAACATTAAAAAGAGGATCATAAATGTTAAACGTTGTAAAGTACAAGATGATTTTATCAAAAGTTTTTCATTTTTGTTGGACATTTCAAAGCCTTACAGTAATTTAACTTTGAAATAGTTTTTTGTGAATTAACTAAGGAGATGTTTAATTTGTTGCTATTTTGGTGTTATGTTATATAATCTATGTCATGACATTTAAGATGACATCTTTTAATTAATAATATTATAATTTAAAAAAAATTATTTATGAATATTATTAAATTAAATAATTTTTTTTTTAAATAATATAACATGACATCAAATAAATAATGAATCAAATGCTCTCTAAATATTAAATGGCAATAACATGATTGGACTGCTAACAAAATCAATATCCATCGCCCAAAACATTAGTCCAACGGCCCAAATTCATATCCACGCCTTCCGGCCTTCCAAAGTTCCCGCCTTAGCTCCGGCCGGCCGGCCGACTTCAACCTCCGGCCCGTCGCCGACTCCGCGTCGGAGCAGCAGGAACCGCACTCACCACCTTCACACACTCTCACTCCCACTCTCGCCTCCCAAAGCTCCACCGCAGCCACTGCCTCGTCGCGCGGCCAATCTCGTTCTCCGTCTTCTTCCCGAATCTGCGGGCGAATTGGCGAGCCTTGAGCTCGCTGAGGCGGCGGACGAGGTCGGAGATTCCGTCGAGGATCTCCTGCTCGAGCTCCCGCTCGATTTCTTCTTCCAATTCCTCTCGTAGCCGGAACTCCTCCTCCGCCGCTGCCGCCGCGAGCCGGCGGTCGTGCGAGCCATTGCTGCAGACGCTGGAACAGTCATCGTCGTCGTCGGCCGGAGAAATCGTGTGTTTGACGATGTAGGGCAGTTTATTCGGCTTCATCTGGGGTTTCGCTGGCGTCTTCCCGGCGGATTTAGGGTTCATCGAAGAGGACGAGGGCGGTCGAGAGGAGCAGTAAACTTCAATTGGGGATCGCTCGATTAGTGAGAGAAGCGAGAATGAAGGTAATATATATGTATAGAGATAATTTTATATATGATGTTTCTCTTGAGGCCTCCAATTGTCGGGTAATTATATATTTATATTTGTCATTTTGTGAAATTAATCGTGCCGTCCTGTCCAGCAGGGATTTCTATATATGTTCTGAGGCCAGCTTTGGTTGTTGCTTTGGCGGGAACAAATATCAGAGCTGAGGGTTTCTGGTTATAGATTATATATGTGTGTGTACACAGAAAAGAACAAGTGGTGGAGACCAAAATTTGATTTGAGCCTACTGAGTATTGATATATTTGTATTATACTTGTGTTAAATACGGATATTTACTGATATTTTACTAATACGTATATGATACAACACATGGCCTTTCAATTTTTTTTTCAAAAATAAATTTAACATTTAAGTTCTACATTTCATGATAGAAAAATGACATGCCTGATTTATGTGATTAGGAGAGCACAGTACTTCACGCATGCTAAAGTTTTAATAGCAAAAAAAGATGTGATATCTACACGCTACTTTCTCATCATGTTACACTATATTAGTAATATTTTTTTAGCCTAATTGTACTTCCTATTTGTAGATACTCACAGCATGTCCCACCTTATTTGTGATAGTTAAGTCTATTTATGAACATTTATTTCTAAAAATTGATTTTTTAAATTCGAAAGAAGTGTATTTGAAAATAAAGCATACGTGAGACTAAAATAACTCATTTTTTATTTCTAAGTCTAACAAAAATTTTTAATAAAAAATTAATTTTAGTCATATCTAACATATTGTTTTAATAAAAATTAATGTTAGTTTATATTTTATATAAATATTTAATTTTAAAATATTTTATATTAGATTATACTCATATATTTCCTCTTTAATTCAAAAATAACCCTCTAATTAAATTGAAGCTTAGATATTTAGGGATTGCAATGGACAAGTTAAGTTGAGTTAAATAAAACTCATATATACCATGCTTTCTTTTAACCATTACTCACACTCACTTTTGATACGCCTTGTTCCGCCTCGCGCCACTTCATTCTTATCACATGTACCCTTCTTATTTTGTCCCATCCTGACCCACCATAAATTCACTACTAATTATTTATTTTAAATAAAAATAAATATTTATTTTAAATTTTAAATTTTAAAATTATGTAATTATATTTAATTACTGGTGAATTACAGATTCCGGTGAATATATTTTTGTTATACTTAAATTTGACCCATCTCATAACAAGTCAAAATGGGTCAAAGGTCACTGATATAATTTTGCAACTCATATTTATTCTATTAGGGGTGACTTGGAGCGAGTTAAATGAGTCAAGGTAATAATTATTCTACAAATATGAATATATATATATATATATATTATTTTAGAAAAACTTATATATCGTGACTACTGGATAAAAAAACAAACTTGCATATATTACTGCAGGAAGCTGGAGTAATTTTGCAGCCCTAAAATGGTTCGGTGCTCAGAATAGCTGAATGTTATGTGTGCATAGTGAGTAGATCCACGCATGGTGTTTAATTGTTCAGCATCAAACCGTACGAGCGTAAAACAGAATAATATTTTAAAGAAGTTGGGCCAAAACGCGCAGTCCAGGAAGCTGGCCCAAAACGCGCAGTCCAGGAAGCTGGCCCAAAACGCGCAATCCAGGAATTACCCCTGTGAAGTGAAATCTCTCGGGAAACCTGGCTTCGTTATTTTATGGCGTTCAGATTTCGCTTTTCTCCGTCTCTCTCCTTTGAAGAAACCCTAGACGTGTGCAATTCCGCAGCCTGAGTAGCCGAGCTTCAAGGTAAACGATTTGCCACCCTCTATTCAAGTTGGATTGAGATCCTGTTTTACCGGCTGCAAACTTTCTATATGTAGATCCTTCGAGGATTCTACTCGTCTCAGCAATCTTTTGCAGGAGGAACTGTTAATGTGCCCCCCTTATTCATATTGATCTCGATGTAAGTAATCAAAGTATGTCATTTCATCGTGTTTATGCTTGCATTGTTGGACGTGTATTGAAAATTGAATGATACTGTGAGAGTACTATGCTGACTGCAATTCGCGTGTGTAAGCGAGATCTACTAGCTTTCCTGGTTCAAATTATCTTGGCGATGATCTGCGCGTCTTGTTTTACGAGCTATTTTTATGTTGTTGTTGATACCCCTTATTTTTTTAGATTTTCAAGAACTACGTTTGAAATCTGTGATATTGAATGACTTAATCTTGCTGAGTTCTGTTTTGGAGTTTTGCTATTCTTATGGCTGGAAAGTGCCCATGTAATTTAGAATATTCAAAACCATAATGATTCGGTTTCTCGTCTAACCTGTCAGGTTAGTGAGAACGAATATAGTGAAGTGTTTTTAACCGTACGAAGTGTGCTCCAGCAATCAGTTTATGCCTCGTAGCGTCGTGGACCACACTATGAAATGGTGTCATGTAACGTTGTTAAGCGTCGTGTGCTATGAATTGAAAATAGTGTTCAAATACAATTTTTACCCCCATTTTAATGCGCAATATCAAAATCATATTTGAATATAATTTCAACATCACGCATAATGTATAGCTACAGAATCATATTCGAATACAATCTCACTGTTGTGTGATACATAATACCATAATCGTATTCGAATATAATATTAATAATCGTATACAAATATAAATATATTTAGAATTTTAAATAGATTATAAATTTCATAATCTTTTTGACTTACCAAAATTCAGAATTACTTAGAATTTTAAGGCATCAATCATTGTAACATGATTCGACAATATCTAAGAGAAATTTCATTTATGAGTTAATTTAGTATCTTCTTGGGTTATAATATATTGACAATTTATATTATTTAATTAATGTCACAAAGGTTAAATTAGATCATCAAATTGAAATATGATGTAGGTACCATGTTGAACATAGTAAAAAAATTAGGTCGATTTGATCTTCGTTACAATATCAAATGCTTGTCATGTTGAAAAACATTAGAGATTATGTCTCTTTTAAAAATATTTTTTAATTATAATTTATAATTTCAAATCGATTATAACTTCTAAATTTGTATTTAACTATGATATTTCGGACATATAAATTGTATTTAAATAGTATTTTAATTTCGAGATATCACATCAAGCTTTACACATTATAATCAAATGTGATTTCAACTCTAAAAATATAATTTAGGTGTGATCTCTTTTATGCACATTGTGTGAAAGGTAAAATTACAAACAAACATATTATTTTTTTGCCAAGCACGATATTTAGATTTGTTACCTATATATAGAAGTTTGTTATCATTTTTGCATTGAAATAAGATATATATAATACTATCCAATATTAATTCAATTGTATTAGACTACAGATTAGCAGTACAATTAATTTTCTCTGATATAATTTATCTATCAAAACTTGAAATTAGCCAATATTTTGACGCAACAAATACCATAATACGGTTTTAGCACTTTCTGGAATGTGTAGTGTTGAAATCGTATTTGGATACAGTTTTGGCATCACATGCACAATACATAGTTCTTGCATCATATTAGAATATGATTTTGTTGCAGCGTAATATGTAGTGTCATAATCGTATTAGAATATGATTTTATGATTTTGATGTCATGCATAATCTCAGAATTATATTTGAATATACTTTTGGCATCATGCACAATACATAGTGCTAAAATTTTATTTGAATGCAGTTTTCGTGTTGCGCAATGTGCAATATGAATCATATTCAAATATGATTTTACTATTTCAGCATATGCAATGCCAAAATTATTTTCAAATATAATTTTGATATCATGCGCAATGCATAGTGTCAAAATCATGTTTGAATATGATTTTGGCGTCAAACGCAATTTGTAGTGCTAAAATCGTATTCTAATATGATTTTAACATCATGTGCAATGTATAGTGCTAATTAATTGTCAAAATATCTTGTAACATTACCTCAAGTATAAATTAATAATTACTAACTTAAATTATTTGTCAACCATCAAAATACGAGAATCACAACTTTTATGAAAGAAACTAACAAAATAAAGTCAAAATTAGTCGAAATTTTAGAACATCAATTGTTATAGTATGATCCAACAATGCTTAAGAGTAATTTCGTTTTTGAGTTAGTTTTATATTTTATTTTTTAATAATACATTAAAAATTAAAAAGGGTCAAACTAATATCAAAATGGTTTAATTTAACCATTAAATTTAAATATGATGTAGTTAACATGTTATTGAACATATTGAAAAAATATCAAGACAATTTGATTTCTCGTTCAATGTCAAATACTTGTCGAATAAATAAGATATAAACTATTATAATTTTTATGATTTTTGACCTATTAAATAAATTCAAAATTAGCCAAAAATTTAAAATATTATTTATCATAACATTGTTCAACAATGCTTCGAAGTAACTTTTTGAGTTAGTTTGATATTTTATTGGGTAATAATACATTAATGTTCAAAATTTTAAAAATTATATTATTATATGACCCAACAACCGCCTCTGCCACTGCATCCTCCTTTTGCGCATTAACGGTGTAAAGCAGTTGTCCACCATGTGATGCTATTTGATTGACCCTACACAAAATTCATGGCTACACTTAATGCATACAATAATTATACCAAGTTTATAGGATTTGGCAGAATTTTTATGTGCGTGACGCCCAGGCGTACATTTTGTGCACAGCTAATCTGTGACCTTCACATGTTTCTTAGCGGTTTATGGTGTCAAGTGCACCTGAAGATGGACGGGGGCCTGCAAGTGAGTACAACTATAAGAGGAAGTAAGAGCTCTCGGTGTTGAGGATGAGAAAAAAATAACGGTGAAGCTCGAGTTCCAAAGTTTTTGCAATTGGTACATTTTCGTGAGACTCAAGAACAGCAAGAGAGAAAAAAATTTGATTTAGTTTGGTTAGTTTAGAATTTTGATTTATATTAGGTTAAATTTTAACAATAATAAAAAATTTAAATATTAATTAAAAAATAAAAAAATGTAGATGTATTCATAAATTTTATTTAAAAATATAATATTAATAAATAAAATTAATATTAATATTAAATGTATCCAATTTTATTTTATATGTGTCCTAGAAGTGTCCTGCATCTCAGAAGTATTTTGCATCTCAGAAGTGCCTCCAAAGTATTCTAAAGTATCCCCAAGTATTCTCGCGTGTCTAAGAAGTGTTTTTTTTATTTTTTTTAATATTATTTTATTAGGACAAGCCATGTGGCGTGTCCCACTTGATATTCCCGGGTGTCCTTACGTGTCCTCTATTGTTCATGTGTCCGACACTTACACGACATAGTTATTTGAAGTGTCCATACTTCATGGAATATAAATTAGTATTTTGTATTACAGTATGACATTAATCGTTGTAATATATAAAATTGTTTATATTAAAATATGATTGTTAAATTATTAAAATATTAATACATTATTAACTAATAAAATACTAAATTAACTCGAAAATAAAATCACTTCATGGCTTAGTTAGACCATATTACAATACTTGTACCTCAAAATTTCTCAAAATTTTGATTTGAAATTTATATGCTAAAAAAATAAAGAATATGTAATTAGTATAAAAATTAGTTTTTTATAAAATATAAAATGATAATGTTTTTGGCAAGTATTGAGCATCAAACTGGTGGCCAAATTTACCTTCAGTTTGAGGGTTTAATTCAATTGTTTTAATATTAATTTGACTTCATCTCTTTTTAATATATTGTTACCCAATAAAATACTAAATTAATTTGAAAATGAAATTACTTTTAAATCATGTTATGATAATTAATGCTAAAAATTTCATGAAAATTATAATAGATTATAATTGTATTTAAATATAATTTATGTTACTGAAATATATTTTAATTTTTTCGACAAGTGTTTGACGTTGAACCAAAGACCAAATCAACCTAATATTTTTTATAATATATTCAACATATTAATGACATCATCAATTTGGTACTTTAATTCAACTATTTTTACATTAATTTAAACCCATCAATTTTTAATACATTACTACAAAAATAAATATCAAATTAACTTAAAAATAAAATTACTCTTAGGTATTGTTAAATCATATTACGACAATCGATGCTTTAAAATTTTACTTAATTTGAGCTCATTTGATAGGTTAAAAAGCTTATGAAAATTATATGTTATAATCTTAATTGATAATCTTAAGAAAATATTTTAAAATGTCATAATTATATTTAAATACGATTTCAACCACAGTACTCCTATAATTAAATTGTATTTAAATAGAATTGCACTATGTTGTATGACATTGAAATTTTGAAATCATTCTCAAATACAATTATAGCACTGTGTATCGCGCAACATTAAAATTGCATTCAAATACGATTTTGGCATTATTCATTGCACATGACATAGAAATATTATTTCAATTGATTTCAATACTTTTTATTGCATATACAAATTTGTATATAGACTTGCATACTTATTTTCATATTCTAATATAAAATATGCATAATTTTTCTATATAAATAGTTGAATTAATAAATGTGTAAATTGTATTTAAATATGAATTTTGAAATTGTATTCAAATACAGTTTTTAGAAATTGTTTTAGAAAGTTACGCAATACATGTGATCGACAATTTTGACGGTTACAACTGCTCACGATTTCAAAATTGTATTCAAATATAATTTGGTAACTCTACAGTACTTTTGAGCTAAGATCGTATTGAAATACTATTTATACAGTTGAAATTTTTCAGAATATATATTCAAATATGATTTATATAACTCAATTAGAAATTATTAGGTAAAATTGTATTCAAATGTGACTACTAAAATAAATTTGTATTGTTGAAAATATTTTGTTAAAATCATATTTAAATTTAATTTTCATAGTTAAATTTCTATTTAAATATAGTTTATATTTTATTTAGAAATTTATAGCTGACATTGTATTTAAATACAATTTATATGGTTGAATTAATATTTTATATTTGAAATTGTGCATAAATACGAAAGCACGAATACATCAGTGTATTGCACATGATGTCAAAATTATATTCGAATACAATTTTGGCACTATGTACTGTGCATGACACTAAAATTGTATTTAAATATGATTTGGCAGCACAAAAATTGTATTCGAATACAATTTCAGCACTATGCATTGCGGACATCGAAATTATATTCGACTACAATTTCAGCACTGTGCGTGTCCCTTAAATCATGAAATCATGTTGAAATAAGATTATAACACTACTAAAATAATTTTTGAATAATTAAGCAAAATCTGTTATTTAATTTTTTTATGGTTTCACGTTGTGAAACGAACATTGTTTTGCCGAGTTGATTGAAGGGTGCATAATTTGTACGGTTGCTCTCATTGCACTTAATCCCTTCATTTGAATTTTTGAAACCAAATTTTCAGATGTTGTGCTTATTTTTAAATTTTTTATTTTTTTGTAATTTGAATGTATTGGGGAATTGGGAATATATAAGACATTTAGATCTAGCTATCTTTTTCTCATTTTTTATCTGTAGAAACTAAATTGCATATTATTTTAATTTGACTAGTTCTGCTAGCTCTCCTTTAATATAATTTGCTTAAAAGGTGTCGGGCAATCTTCACACTTGATGCTGCTTGATGTAGAATAAGGAAGGTGGAAGGGGAAAGAAAAGGGGAAACAAAAGCAGAGGAAGAGGAAAAAAGTTTAGGAGAGAGAGAGAAGTTCATACATCATAGGAGATTTTTTTCAATTCTTTCATGTCGTTTAGGGCGTTTGGTTTAATGTTAACTCAATGTTATGTAATCTTATTTAAAAAAATAATTATTTGTTTGACGATATCTTTAGATAACCTTTTAAAAAATTATAGAATGGTCACTCAAAAGATATCTAAATATCATAATATTTAGATAACATAACATAACATCAAAATAAGATCGAATCAAATGCCCCTATAAAGTTATCAGGGCTATATATAGAGATGTAATCTTTATAATTGATGGAAATAAAGTTAAAAAATAATTTTAAACTTATTGTGTTTATGTTTTAATGTAAGAATTAAGAAGGAATATGTAATAAATTTAGAGATTGATATCAATAATATAAACTCATAGAATGAAATAAAAGATTTTTAAAATTATATATTACGTTAGATCCTTCATCACTTATATCTTCAATTCAAGTATTGTATATGAAGTGCTCACATAGATGGTATTTCATTGAACATCATTAATCGGCCCTAGGAATTATTAAAGCTTGGTAAATTATTGCCTCACTTAATTTTTTTTGAAAATATTAATATATATATAATCAATAATCATTATTCACAAGAAAAAAATTAACACAACAAATCTTTATAATGAGATAGACGCGACCAAAAAAAGAAAATAGAAAATATTCAATACATCTTATAAGAAAGCTTTGGCAACGTTAACCGATGTCATTTCAGTAAATCACCTTAATTTTAAATGTTACAATATCACTTGCATACGTACTATTGCTTATCCGTTAATTTTATTTTTCATTTTCAATTAAAGATGGAAAAATACTAAAAGATCTTTTTAACTAAATTATTCAAATTCCGAGAAACTGTCAACCGCTAGTAATAAAATGATCAGAACTTCTCTTAGCATCTAATGAATAATCATGATTTTGCCTAATTAAAATTAAACTCAAATTTATTTGGTAATAATGCAAATATTATTGGAGACTATCTCATTTCAATGCTTGATATACTTCCTCAATTATCCAAGTTACATCGATCTCATTTTTTGTTGTATGGGTTTTAAAAAGTGATTCTAGAAAATAGAAGGCTCATATATACCTTGGTTTAATATATCATTTTGTTTAAAGGCAACATTCACTCAAGTATATATGCGTTAAATCCAAACTTATCATTGATAGAAATTTAACAAATGAATTGAAGAGAAATGAGAGGATAATGAAGGTCAAAACAGCTCCCTAGAGTGTTTGCATTTTTAAATTGTTCTCTTAGACTAACAGAGGAGATGTCTTGAATTATAACTCTTTCTATGTAGCTTGTCGTAAATCAGGGTGCATGGACTAAGATGTTAAACTTAGGCCCTGTTTGGCGCGAGGACTAAATCAAGACCAAAATGATACTAATTTAAAAAATAATAATAATAATAATAAATAAAAAATTTTAATCATTCTATACAAATTCTAATATAAAAAGAACATTATTTTACTTCACATACTCAATAATTTTCAATAAAAAAATTAATTTTATTTTACATTCTAGACCAAAATACTCGATTCGAATATTTTGGTCTAGGATGTGAAATAAAGTATATATTTTTATTAAAAATTATTGAGTATGTGAAGTAAAATAATATTTTTTATATTAAAATTTATGTAGAATGATTAAAAAATTTTATTTATTATTATTATTGTTGTTTTTTAAATTAGTATTAGTTTGGTTCTGATTTGGTCCTTGCGCCAAACAGGGCCTTAAAGCAAGTGTTATCACGAGTAAAGTTGTAGGACTCCCACAAATTTTCTTATGTTGGTCCCAGAATTTTTTGTTTTATTTTGAACTAGCTTGCATTCATTAATGGCAATCACCTCAATCATACAACCAACTTTCTCTTCTTCTTTTATATCATCCCCTTCCAAAGATGTTTGAGATGATCTTTGTGGAGTTTCGTCTCTCTTGGCCGGTTTACGCTGTGGTTCTTTGAATATAACAAATTGATGTGCAATATTTTAGGAATAATAATGTACTAAAGATCCATTATAATATGCATCAAAGGATTGTTGGAAAAATTTGAATACTTTCGTCATGATTTTTGTTGCATAGTGAATATTTGGATGAATATGAGGTGAGATTTTTGAATTTTTCATATATATTTACATGCATCCAAGTTTGTTGCACTTTTCTTTTTTTCATTTTTTTTAAAATTGAGATAAAGCAAATGGGTGATCATTTTTTGTTGGGTTGTGGGAGTAAATTTTGGACATAAGACCAAGTTTTAAAGTTAAACAAAATGTCCCTTGAAGTGAACTTTGAGTTGCTATTATTATCTTACCACGTGAATCTACAAATCTTAGTTTTTGTTGACTCCATGTATGCCTTGAGCTCTAACAGTGAAACAAAGGGATAGGCATAGTAATCAAGCATTTGAATGTTAGGGCTAGGAGATGGAGCACTAGTAAAATTAATGATGGAAATGGTATAAAGGGAACTTGGGTGTAGCAGGGGACCAGTCAGTCATGAGAGCATATTGTTATTGAGCAGTTAGGAGAACTAGTTAAGGCAATGAAAGCAGCCACCACTAAAACCTAGCTAATTGTGCGACATTATTTGTGTTATAAAATGCAAGGTGGAGAACCAACATGCAATCCTTATAGTTGGTATTGTTCCCATCCAGGGACCACTGTAGAACATGAATAATTCATGTCAACACCATCAAGTCATTGGTGAGCTCATGCCAGATGTGTTAGAGATTGCTAGTCTTTCTTCAGATCTATGTCAAGAATGTGCGGATGAACCTAAGCTTATATGCATGCCAATCAAACAAATTTAGCTGCATGGAAGTCCCAAAGGATAGCGAGGTTCCATGTGTTGTTTGGACAGGAAGGTTATCTATTGGATTGCACTTCAACTTTACCTTGAATTCCAACTTCATTTTGCAGTGTACCAAAGTTGGCCATCAGTTGGTGGTTGGGTTCACCATGCGAGCCATGTGGATAGTAATGAATGTGATGTTGATGAGATGTTCTAGATGATGAATGGGAGATGATTAGGAGGCGGGAGGTGTACTAGTTGAATCGATTGTGCTTGAATTCCAAGTTATGTGGAATGGGAAGAATTTGATACTAATTAACGATCCTTAATCATGGACTCGTTGGGGAGTTCAAAGCAACTAATTGTAGTCAAAAAGTTTATGAAAGAGTTGGTGCTGTAGTTACCTTATCAAAAGTAAGCAAATTGATGTTTTATTTATCTTTCTTTTGCATCTATTTTTGTTTTTTAATTAGCCTAGGAAACTTTAATATATTGCATTACTATGCCTTTGCTTATTGTACCAACACAACCTACAACTAGATTATTGTTTAGTTCATACTATTATTTGTTTAATGATTGAAAATGCCTTTGTGTTAGCTCCTGAGTTAGAAGTACTATTGAATTATTGATTGTTGTGTTTTTCTTGAGTCTAAATCAAGGTGTACTTTTTTCCTTTATATACCAAGCCAAGCCAAGGTATAATTGAGTTATCAAAAAAAAAGCCAAGGCATAATTTATTAAGGCCTCATTTGGTTGGACGGTTAGTTTTAAGCCAAAGAGATAAAATATTTTATTTTATAGATTTGATAGGAAAGAAATTTAGTTTAATATTGAGATATGTGTAAGATGTGAAATAAAGTTAATTTTAAAATTAAAATTTGTATTAGATGTGAAATACAATTGATTTTTAATGATGAAATTTGTGTTAGATGTAAAACAAAGTTATTAAAATTTATAATAAATTTAAAATATGAATAAAATAATCTTTTGCCTCAAAATATGGATGAACTAAATAAGGCCTATGAGTGATTCTTCGATGAGGTAGCCATTTTCTAATCAATGGTTTTGAAATGAAGACCAACATCGATTAAGGCCTATCCAATGAGGAGTTTGTTGTCTTTGATCGAGACATTCGTCACATAAGGTTGATTTGCTCTTTAGAACTAGACATGTTTTTGACTTTAGATTGATGCATGTATTTCAAAGCAATCAATGATTAAATGAAAAGCTTTGGAAAATTTGACTCCATCAAGCTGAGATTCTAGTGAATGAAAGGGTCGGGAACTTGGGAGAGAATCCTTATATCTCATTTATTTTGGTGTATCATCCAGGTCCTTAAGATTAAGAAGTAATATCACACAAGTCTTTAATTAAAAAAACCTTCGTCTAGGTCGTTAAGTTTTTAAGAAATTACATTGAAGGTCCTTTTGTTAAAAGTAAATAGAAAATATAAATTTCTCATTTTTCCCTTCGCCCTCTCCCCTCTCCCTCTCTCGCTCGTCTAGGCTCCCGTCGGGGTAGCCCACAGCCCCCTTGCGCATTGGTGCAGTCGATGACTATGCGGGAGTGAGCCACCACTCGCTCCCACCTCCCATCGTGCAATCCCTGTTTCCAACAACGACGACAATGATCTGAAGAAGAAATTAGAACGGAGAAGAAAATAAAAACTTAATTTTAAAAATAAATTCTATTGAAATATTGAAGGAGAAATAATGAAATTTGTTAAAAAGGATCTGAGTGAGATATAATTTTTTTTTAAATTATAGTATTGTCACTCAAAAGATGGCATGGATATCATGACATAACATTAAGATGACATTTAATCAAATGCCCCCTAAAGCATCTTCAAAACATACTTCAGCCAGTATTGCAAGAATTCATTTCTGGCACTTCCATACTCTTCCTTGGCGTCCATTTCCATAATGGTTATGTTATTGAGTGCATATAAGCTGCTGATAGTATTTCTGTTGTGTTATAACTTTTCCTATTGTTATATTTACTGTACTAGTTTGCATTGGTTTATGAATGTCTTTTGCAAAATGTCTTCGAATGCATGCATACATTTACAATGCTTCGTCATTTCATTTATATGTTGGAATTTTAGGGCGGATGAGGAACTTGTTGACCCAAAGAAATATCTTGAGGAACGTTGCCAACCAAAATGTGTGAAACCTTTGTATGAGTATCGGGTAATATTCAGTTTTTTATTTAATGTATTTTTGTTTGTTAAAAATAGCTGTTGATTGCAGTTTATAACTAGGGTTAGCTTTCTGATCACCTCATTTTATTTTACTGGTGCATTCTTTATTCCCAGTCGGGAACGGCAATTCCACTTGTATTTTAGCAAGACTTTGAATTTATACCTTCAGATCTCCTTTCTTTACTAGGCTTTCTGGTAACTTATTTATAATGATTTCTATGTCAGTTAATGTTTGTGATAACCATACCCAAGGGTTAATGTTGTTTACTTACTGAAGATGTTTCATGGACTTGAAAAAGAAAAAGAAAAATAATTGTAGTATGTCAAGATAAATCCCACTTAAAATCTTAAGAAAATTCACCAATGTGAAAATCTATGGTGTTATTGCCAATGTCCACTTAAAATCTTAAGAAAATTCACCAATGAGAAAATCTATGGTGTTATTGCCAATGTTGAATTGGATATGTGATTTTTGCTCAAATGTTGAATTGTTATGTGATTTTTGCTCAAAACGTTTTTGGGTACTTACTTGTCAATGAACGTTTTCCCATCTTGTTATATTTGCTTTGTCATTGGAGAGTTTAGAGGCATTGCATTTGTGTGATTCCAGTGCTTAGCGCTGGGGTAGGGCTCTTTGAGATTGCATCGTTTGTTGAAAAATGTCTGATATAAGGACCACCAAAACAATGTGGTTTTAGTTGAAACCAGAGAAATGTCTCTGGTTGTACCACAAGTAAATCCACTTCTATCCTTTGGATTAGTTTCAGTTTATGAAAAGTTGTGTCGCAAAAACTAATTGACACTGTGGCTCCAGTCTAAATGGGCTAAGAATCCATAGTTATGTGGTGCCACATGTAAACCCATTTCTGAAGTTTTCATAAACCTTTTTTGAAAACCACTACTTTATATTGTTGTTGAGCTAGTGCAAGGCAGGACCAGATATATGATAGAACAAACCTTTCGAGTTTCAGGTTATCAAGCATTTGATAGCCTTGTTTCCAGGATATGCAACAAAAACCATTGAAGGATGTAGGGCGAAAGCTTCATCTTACTATTTTGAAAGAATGTGTTACCAAGCTTTATTCTTGAGCTTTAAACAAAACATGGGTTATGAAGCATAGAGGCGCTTAAAAAACCATTTGTGAAAAGCTTGCTGGACAACTAACTAGCTTGTTTGTAAACGTATGTGATGAGCTAGCTCTACATCAGTTTTAATATTGAACTTTGGAAATCAATTTAAACCATGTTTGTCTATTTACTCAAGTGAACATAAGTTTGTAGTTTCTTAACCACATGCTAATATGCTTTTTAGTTGTCACATAGTTATTCATAATAGAGAATTTTTGGTTAACCACAACAAAAACATCTTAAATTATCTGATAGCAAAAAATCTCACATTTTTAATCTAAAGTCAGATTGGAGAAATAAGTGCTAATTTGAGCTTGCTATTGTTGTTTTTTCCAATATACGACAATGCCTCTTTTGTACAATTAAAAGCACAATATATTTCGTCTCTTTCCCGGTCCAAAAGTTGGCCTACGTAAGAAATTCTCATTCACAATAGTCTTGGCAAGGTCTGAGTTTGATTTTCCATAAAAGAGGCAATGCTAAGAAGAATAGAAGTGGGTTCACCAACTTTGGTTTTGTGGCACAATGGCATCCATCAATCATCTCTATTAGCATGATTGTTTGATTTCCTTACCACGATCACCTTATTGCGTTACTATGTCCAGTAGCTTCTCGTTAGTTGGTGGTTCTTATTGGTGACCGCTAGGGAGAGAGAGCTTCTCCTGTATGACCAGGACCAAACGACTTTATTTTTTCCAAGCCCAAGAAAGAAAGTCAAGAACCGAACAGAAGGAAAGCTCCTAGCTAAAGGTAGAAAGTCATCCTTTTCGACAGTCAAGTACACTTGTCTTCCGATCAAAGAAAAAAACCACCACATATATGCACCAAGTAGCCCTCTCCTCTCGTTATTTCCTCTTTGTTCATAGCTAAACACGTGGACCATTCTAAAATTTTTGAATTTTTAAAATTAAAAAAATACAGGTAAGGCAATTGCAGCATTCAAATGATAGAACTGAGAATTGAAGTGAATGGTTCAATTCCAAAAAATTTAGATGACATGGTTGAACTATGCATGTGAGTGGGTCCTATTGCTTAAAAGCCTCATAATTTTATGACAAATATAATTGCAATTTTATGCACTTAAATTTAGTCAATTATTAAATAGCTATTAATTTTAAAACTAAATCTTTTGGTTTCACATATTTTAGATGTCATGGCATAGTCTCAGTCGGTCCTATATGTTTCACATATTTTAGATGTCATGGCATAGTTTGAGTCGGTCTCATCATTTGAAATTTACATAGTTTTATAAAAATTTAACTATAATTTTTTATGATTTTTTTTATTCCAGAACCAGAATCGAACTAAAAAACTTGGTTTAGATTCATATCACGATCACTGCTCAAAACCCATCTCAGTTTTTGGCTCCAGAGTGTTGATTGTTTCATTTGCCAGCTTGACAAAAATGAGGATCATGATGCAGTTTTAAGGGATGCTGAAAAAGTAATCAACTAATTTGAGTAGATTGAATTGCATGCAAGATGAATTACTTGTTGGATGCTTGATTTGGGTTGCTTGCATGCATTTACAAATTCTAGAACCTTTGGAAACATTTAACCTTGTGATTTATTTTGAAATTCATATTCATAAAACTAAATGCTTGTGTTAAATGTGAAAATATTGTGATAAATTGGTATCTTTTTATTTAGCTAGAAAAGCAGTCAAATCTTATTCATTTGACTTGAAATTTGGATATGTTATAACTTAAAATGTTTATTGCTTTTTCTATGATTGGAACTTAATTTTTATCCTGTGATTGAATTTTATACCCTTTTACTGATTTATTAAAATTTGAATAATTTTTCTATAAAAAAATCTAAATAATTTTTGATAAAGTATAGTATATAAAGCAAAAAATATATCAAATGAAATCAGATTTATATGAAATTTATTTTGTTATATAGGGAACTTTCATCTCTACACATTGGTACCTTAAACGTCATCAAGCTCATAGAATTAGATAGTTTTCTAGTTATTTAAATTTTACTTATAGAATCGATCTAGAATTTTGTTTTGACATATTCTAATTTAAAAGTTGCTTTTGAAGGGCTAAATGACATTAAAATTTTACCAAAAATAACAATTGGAAAGCTTACTTGATTTGCTTCAAATTTTATATTCACCACTTTCTCTAAATTTGATTCAAGTATATGTTCTAGTTAGTTGAATATTGTGAATGATTGTTTCGCGTTTCTGCATGGTATAATGCTTCCATATCTTGATTTTATATGTATGATAATTATCTTATTATTGTGGTGTGATTAACCATGTTGGATGAATTTATGACTGAAATAAATAATATAATTAGATTAATTACTAATTGGTTAATTATCCAGTAATTGTGGTTAATGGTATTGTTTGGGCAACATTGCACTTGCATCATTGGGAACATCAAGTTTAGAGGACTTGAATTTAATGTGAAGTGAATTAAAAAGGTTTTAAATGCGACAACTGACTAGGATTAAGATTTTTTATGGTATACGTATCTGCCCAATTTGGCACTAATAATTGTGATAGTTGCTGAGAATTGCTCACAGCCTATTACTGATCTCCAATTCACTACTACTCTGACAATGACATCACACGTAGCTCAGAGATGTCCTTTATTGTTGTCTTATTTCTTTTATGTGATCGCATTTATATTTTATCATACTTTTTTTATTATAGAATTTTGAACATTGCCAATTTTATTAAACTATACTGTATTTTTATGAGAGATTACTATTTACAAGAGAGTTTATTTCATCTTGAATTCATTTATGGGCTTTTGGGAGAGTATGGGGAGTGATGTAAATGTGCTAAATAGTGAAACTTTTGTAAATTTTGAATTTTGGGAATTTTTGGGCGTTTATCAGAGCTTGTGCGCTAAAATTGACCCATGTTCTCTTCTCCATGCTTGAATGGCTTGCTCTCCTTTTCTTGCTCCCCAAGACATTAAATCTTAGCTATTGATTGAATTAATTACAAAACATGGTGGAGATTTAATTAGTTATAAAGCAATGGTGGAGACTAGATAAATTATTCTATAAATAGGATTCATTATGGGAGATTTGGGTTTACCTCCATTTCAACCCTAATTGTGAAGAGTGAGGAGAAGACCTCCATTGGCTGCTGGCCACCCTTCCTGCTCGGAGCTTCCTAGTTTGGTGCAATGCCTAGTTAAATGGATTGTCTACAATGCCAATCATGGAAGATGGGATTGCGACTTCCTCATTTGTATTTCTATTTCTTTTCCCTTGATTCTCTATATTCCCTTCTATCTTTGTTCTCTACATGATATTTTTCTTGGTGTTATCCCCCTCTTTCTCATGAATTGTGCTTCTATTTCTCTCACTTGTATTAGGATTTACTTGTGGAAATTGATATGGTTCATGATGGAAATTGATATAGTTTATGATGGAAATTGATATGGTTTATGATGGATTCCTTGCTCATGATATGTATTAATTGGGATGCCCTACATGAACTCCATTTCATAGAATTTCTTCAAATGTTGGATGGGTTTAATGTTTTATGTGCTATTATGTATGAATGTTTCTTTCATTTGATCCAAATCAAAGCTTAAACTTGTATGGAAATCCTATGGTTTTTCATGGCCACGAAGATTCACTAATTTGGAACTTAATTTAATTTTAATCTTTGGGTAAATTGTGAAACTTGTGTCATATAAAAATAACTTGAAGTCTAAAAATTTTCATCTTAGTTGATAAAAAATGAAATATATTAAGTGCAAATTTAGTCAAGATAGAAACACTTATATTAGTGAGATAATAGTTGGTGATCAAGTTATCAGGAAAAGTGAGTAATTTAGATACCTTGAATTAATCATGCAAAATAATAGTAAAATAGAAAGTATTATCAGCAAAATTCAAGCAAGATAGATAATGTGAAGAAATGCTATGGTGTGTCTTGTGATAGAAAAATTTCACTCAGACTTAAAAGTAAATTTTGTAAAATAATAGTAAAACCGGCAATAATATATGGTGCTAGATGCTGTCTCACAAAGCATAAATATATAAATAAAATAAATATCATGGAGATAATTTTGTGAAGGTGGATAAGTGAGTATATATGAAAAAAATAAAATAAAAAATAAGTATATTTGCGAGAAAGTTGAAGTAACTTCAATTGACGATAAGCTTAAAGAAAATCAGCGTAGATGGTTTGAATATATAAATTATAGGTTGATAGAAGTTCCAATAAGGAGAATTAAGTTATTAGATCTTACTCATGTAAAAAGAGAAAATGAAGGACCAAATAAGACTCCATGAAACTATTAGAAAAAATCTTATATACTTGAAATTAAATAAGAATTTATTGATAAAATACAATGAAAATAAAGAATTCATGTAGTCATCCCCACCTAGTAAGATAAAAGCTTAGTTGTTGTTTCTGGGTAAATTGCATTAAAGCCCCTGAGGTTGAAATGGTATTGCATTGACAAACTTTAGGACTAATTTGCAGTGCTTTTCAGACCTCAGAGGTCTAGGTGCAATTTATCCTTAATATTTTATGGAAGTTCTCTTTATCTTGTATCTTAATTAATCTATGCATTTTAAGATTCAAGTTACCTTTAGTTAGTCGTTTGGTCTTAATCAACCTCATATTATATATAATCGAATGAAGTTTTGAAGGTTTTTTATCCTATTTAAGTTTGCAAAGGGTGGCTATTTGATTCGGATGAGCAAATGGGTGAATAACAAAAGCTCTAGGAGATGAATGTCGGTCAAGGATAGGGAGCCACCAGACATCGCTTGTTGGTTGTGAAGAGCCAACGCCAGCAAATCTCCTCTTGCTTTTCCTGATGCTGAATTTTTATTAGAAATTGAACACAAGAATTGTCATTACAAAAATTACAGTTAAGCCTCTGAGGGCCATGCACAATAAATACATAAAAAAATGACATCGTTGTTTTCATAAAAATGATAATTGAATTAGACGTACATCTAAATATTCAATATGAAGTGCTGGATCTTTTGCTACACCTTGAATGTTCTTTTAATTTTTATTTTTTATCTCAAAAGAATGATATTGAACGTGTCTTTGCTTGGTCCTAATCCCCAAATTAGAAAAGCGGAGAGTTGCATTATACATTCAACAACCGGCATAAAATTTGTCAAATAATCATAACATAAATCCTATAAATATTGTGTTAATAGTTACGGTGTTCCCTAGAAATGACATATTGTCCGAATGCATTGAAAAATGTGCAATAATCACTAATTAGTGTTCAAGTATAGTAATAAGCGAGCAAAAAATTTACATCATAAATGAATGCGGGTAAAAAAAATAGTCCAAAACACTAAGGGTTTGTTTGGTTGGAGGATGAATTTGGGTAAGGAAAGAGAAAATATTTTATTTTATAGAGTTGATGGGAAAGAAATTTATTTTAATATTAGGAGGTGTGTAGGATGTGAAATAAAGTTGATTTCAAGGTTGGAATTTGTGTTGGATGTGAAATAAAGTTGAGTTTTAAGGTTGGAATTTGTGTTGGATGTGAAATAAAGTTGTTAAAATTTGTGATAAATTTAAAATATAAATAAAATATTAATATGCCTTTTTTTGGATGGTTACCAAACAAGGCCTAAGATATAATTAAAAATTTGAAATATAGGTACTCTATGGGCAGGATAATGGAGTTGCTGAATATCATGATTCTAGGAGAATTAATATTTTATGCCTTCAGGAAACAACTAAAGAAATTGATAGATTAAGCTTCAAGTTTTATAACAAGAGTAAGAATAAAACTAGGAATGGAATGATATGATTTTCAATAAAAAAATGAAGGATGGTATGAAAGTCAAAAGGATTGGAGATTGAATTATTATTTTAAAAATTATAATCGGTGGGAGTGACTATTAACATTATAAGTGTATGTCTACAAGTAGGCTTGGGTGCGAGTATAAAAAAAAAAAATTAAAATAATTTAGAAAAATTAATTCAATAAATAACTCATAAGAAAAATGATATTCATTGGAGGAAATCTAAATTAGCATGTTGGAATTGTTGTCGAAAACTTCAGTAGCATTCATGGTAAGTATGGTTATAGTTTTAAGGAAACAAATATAAAATAAATTTAAAGTTTTCTTTAGCTAATGACTTTATGATTGTTAATACTTTGTTCAAAAAAAAATGAACATTTAATCACTTATAATTGTAGGCTTTAAAAAAATAAGGATTAATTTTTTTTCATAAAAAGTGCATCACTTTGATTGTAAAGACTGTAAGGTCATCTTAAGTGATAGTTTAATTACTCGACATTGAATAACGATTCTAGATTTTAACATGAAGAGTTAGAGAAAGAACAATAAGTCAGAACAAAGCTCTTCAACTCGATACTAGAAATATTTTTAAAAGAAGGTTTTTAATACTTGGGCAATGGGTATTGATGGAGAAATTTATCTTATATGGGTGACAGTTACTTACTGCATCTAGAAGGGGGAAAAGATGTACTAGGAGAATTTAAGGAAATGCTACAAACAATAAAAATCTTGGTGATGGAAATAAGATGTATAAGTAAATATAAAAGAAGAAGATTTTTTATAAATACTAATTTAAATGTTAGAATAAGGAGAATTGGGAGAAATATATCGTCGTCCATTGAGAGCTTAAGAAAATAATCTGTAATGTAAAAAATATAATTTTTGAGTATATACATTAATTAGATACTAAAGAAAAAGAAAATCATATATGCTTGCTAAAGTAAGAGATAAAAAAATTAAAAATTTGATTCAAGTAAAATATATTAATGGTAAAGATCATAACATATTTTTTAAATAAATAATATTTTATATGAATAGATGAGTTACTTTTATAAAGTTTTTAGTGAAGGTTATGACAAATCAATTCAAGTGAATTTAGCATTCAAAAGGATAATTAAAATTACTTCTATATTTGGTGTATTAGTAAAGCCGAAGTTTGAGAGGCTTTAAAAAAATGAACTGTAGAAAAGCATTAGGATGCGATGGCATTCCAACAGATATTTAGAAATACAAGAGGATGAAGGAATTTTTTGGCTCACCGAACTATTTAATATGATTTTAAAAACTAAAATAGCATCAAATAATTTTAGAAAAAATATATTAGTATTTATTTATAAGAACAAAAGTGATGTATAAGATTGTGTCAATTATAAATGAATTAAATTAATAAGTGATATTTTAAAACTTAGGAGATTGTGATCAAGTATAAATTACACCTATGACATTAATATATCATGAAATTTGTTCACTTTTATGCAAAGTTGATCTATTATGAAAGCTATTCATTTGGTAAAAAGCTAAATAGAGAAGTTCAAGGAGGAAAAAAATCTGCATTTTGTTTTCTGATTTAGAATGCACTTATGATAAAGTCTCAATGGGAGTTTTTTTTTTGAAAATTTTGGAAAAGAAAAGCTGTTTGCACTACTTACTTTTGAGTTATTAAAGACATATAAGGGGTTGTTACTTATATTTGAACACAAAAGAATTTGACTAAGGATTTTCATTTTACAATTGGATTATATTAAAGTTTTAACTTTAAGTCTATTTCTTTACATTGGTTATGAAAACACATTCAAGAAAAGGTACCTTTGTGTTTTCTTTTCGTAGATGATATTCTTCTTTTTCATGAGATTAGAGATGGGGCTAATACAAAACTCTGAGCTATGAAGGAATATTCTAGTTTAAAAATTTTCATTTTAGTAAATGTAGAACTGAATACATGGAATGTAAATTTAGTTAAGATAAAAGTACACGTATTAGAAATGTGACAATTGATGATCAAGTTATTAAAAACAGTTAGCGGTGATACCTTGGATCTATCATATAAAATAATAATGAAATAAATGATAATATTATTAGCAGAATCTAAGTAGGATGGATTAAATAGAGGAATGCTACTAATGTTATGTGATTAAAAAATCACACTCTGACTTAAATATAAATTATATAGGACAGTAGTATGACTAATAATATTATATGGTGCATATGGTGCTCTAAGTGCTAGCCTGCAAAGCAAAAATATATGAATAAAATAAGCATAATAGAAATGTGAATAATAAGATAGATAAGTAAATATACATAAAAGGATAAGATGGGAAATGAGTACATCTGTAAGAAGATTGGAGTAATTTCAATTTAAGGTAAGCTTAGAAAGAGTCGGTTTAGATAGTTTGGATTTATATATCGTAAACTGATTAAAGCTCCAGTAAAAAGAGTTCAGTTATTAAATCTTTCCCATATAAAAAGAGAAAGGGAAGGATCAAAAAACACATAACAAGAAATTATTAGGAATGTTCTTGCATACTTAGAGCTAAATAAGGACTCCTTATTTTATAAAGTGCAATATAAACAAAAGATTTATATTATTAATCCAAAAAAATGTTATTGGTGGTGCTTTCCTAACCCAGTGAGAAAAGAGCTTGTGTGGGTACTAAGCGGTCTCAAATTCGAACCACATGATTGTAATTTTCCAGTGAGTTAGAGGAAATTGTAGTGTTTAAGGGTTTATTAGAAAAAAGAATGTTATTGAAGTTTGCTTACTCCTTTGAAGGGAAAGTCTGCTTATTCAGGAACATCCCAGTTGCATGACTAAAGAAGAAAAAATGTGAGCCTTGTGGTCTGGATAAGTCTCGTATCATATTACTTCTATAAAAGTCGATTCATAAATTAATTTCCATATTGTTGAGAAAACCTGCTGCTGATGATGACTTCTGCAACACTTATTTTGTTCTCCGCAGTTCACTAGTGCCCAACATGTTGAATTATGCAAGTTGATTTAACTGTACTGTATATTCTTGTTCATGTCGTTCATTTTTTATGCAAAAAAGGAAAAAATCATGAGTTTCTGCTTTTCTGTTCACTATGTTATACTTATTTTGAGCTGATCAATTGCTGAATCAATCTGACTTGATAGGCATGTGTTAAGAGGGTACAGAATGACGAAACTGGTCAAAAACACTGCACTGGCCAGTATTTTGACTACTGGAAGTGCATTGATAGATGTGTGAGTACACTTGTTGCAGCTTCCCCACATTTAGATTTTTCTGAAGTACGTCCAGCGACTGATCTATAGCTTTTCTATCTTGTGTTCAGGTTGTTAAACAGCTTTTTGATAAGATGAAATGAGAAGAGAAAAATAAATCTGCTTTGCTGATTATTTCATTCTTGTCCTTACCAGAAAATGGTGCGTCTTTGATCTTCAACCCAAAAATAAGTCTCGTTTTGATCCTCAGCATGTTTTAGCTTTGATAAGGAGTATTAGTTTCTGTGAAAGCTCCACCGCTCTCCAGATGAACTTGTCTCAATTTTAATGCCAACTCCAGCCGCTGCTTTAATATTACAGTTAATGACAGAATGCTTGCTCTCGGCATCAGAGAAAAAAACTAATTCTTGACATTTGATTAGATCAGAGTTAAAGCTATTGAGCACCAATAACTGATCAATATATGGATCAATTGCATTTTTCAGTTTTAACTCACTGAATTTTTTAGTGAATTAATTTTAAATTGTTGCATAATCTAGTGCATCGAAGTCCCAATCTGCTAGTGATCATTGTATTATTTAGTTATTACGGTTGTGCAGCAGGCTCATTCAAAATAAAATGAGATCTCTCTTAAAGCTAAATAATAATAAGGTAATTCTCTTTCAGGAGGTGAAATTATCCCAGGTTATTTTCTTGGCATGTGGAATAGATTCAGGTTTTTGAATTCTATAGATTATTCTCCAATCTCAAAGATATTCATTTGAAACTGCCAAGCGAGTTGGTTTTTTATTTTTTGATGATTGTTGGATGAGAAACTGAGGATGAGGATGTCAAATAAAGGTAAGTTTTTATTTTAAAATTTATGTATTGATATTGTTCTAATTTTAAGATGGGTAGCACTTGATCTATCCAGTTAATTTTAGCTTGGAACTACCATGATTCATTATTAATATATCAATGATTTCTTCTTTTAATTTGGTTTAGTGGAGTTCACTTTTTTAGTGGAAGGATTCTTGGGTTGTCCTTGCTAAGAATAATTTTATCATTTTTCAATTCAAAATCATAAGTGTTAGATCAATCATAATGTACACCTTGTGTGCTCATCCTTTTAAGACATGGGAAGTATGTCTAGTAGTCACACATAGGTCATTCGGTCATTATTTTTTAACAATCTGTACTACTATGGTTTGGACTTTAAGACTTATTCTGATATCAGTTCTTAAGATCTTTAGTATTACCAATTCTCTTAAAAACATAAGTTGATAAGAAAGCACAACCAATTCACTTATATGTTGTGTATCTAGCACCTACAAGTTAAATTCTTTTTTTTTTTTTACAATAGTATATCCATTTAGAATTATCTCAGGCTAGACGATAGTTTTAAGCTAGTGATAGTCATACTCATATTATCCATTTATTACTTTTTCTAATAATCTTCCTATTAGCAAAGCACATATAACAAGGTCCATAGCACATATAGACTTGTTTCATTTATGGCAGTCACAGTAATGTTCTTAAAAGTCAAATGAGGAAGGTCCCTAGTTTGGTTTTTGGGAAGTATGTCTAACGCAAGGTCCAAATCTCTTTATAGTTTGAGGTTTTAAATTATTGCTCTATGTCAAGGTGCACTAAAACTGTCTCTTAATAGTGTAAAGTTGCTTAGTTATGTTAGTATAATGACACACCCTCTTGTATGTTGTCTCTAACAAATTGTTTATTAAACAGACTCTTACAGTCAGTGATGCTAGAGATACCTTAAAAGAGACATGCCAACTCGTCATGGAGCATATTATGGAAGATAAGAGGGAGATTATGTTTCAGTATTTCTTTCGTCTCTTCTCAAGTTCCTACTAACAATTGGCTAGTTCTCTGGTGTTGTCTCTCTACAATTGACTCAATATATTTGAGTAATTTCATGTAGGAAAAGTGAACTTGACTATTTTTGACATGGGATGCTAGTTCGCTACTTTTGGAAGGTGTTTTGGATAATAATGAGCGCTATTGTAAGTATAACATGAAAATGCAGAGAAAGGCCTTGGTGGTTAGAAAAATGAACTCCGACCTAGTGAAGGCACTGAAGGAGAAGGTTCAATCACGAGTCTTCGAAGCACGACTAGTTTTAGGATTCCATCCTAGTTGGATATCGTATCCCTGACTTTTTATGATGGATTGAATCATGAGTAAAGAATGCTCATAGTGCCACAACATCAAACCACAAGTTAGATCAGTACAGGACAAGATTGGCCCATGTATCTGCACCATGTTGCCAAAGAATCCCATGATTGTGCTAAGGGTAGAAGGGTGATTTGGCTATAAATAAAGTAGTAGTTGATTCTTGTATGTGTTATGTTCCTTATTAAAAAGAAAGCTTCCATATTTTCTAAAAGATTTTCTCTTTACTAGAGAGAAAGAGAGAATGCGGGAGTTAATTGAACCATTATTTCAGCTCTTCACTCTTCCTCTTTATCTTTTAGCAATAGTTTATATTTTTTTTTTCTAATTAGCAAAAAGCTAGAGTTCAGTTAAAAAAATTGAGTTATTGGATTTTGTCAATATACAAAGAGGAAGAAGGAGATCAAAGAAGACATGATAAGAAATTATAAAGAGTGATCTTAATTATTTAAATTTAGATAAGAATTTGGCAACTAATAGAGCGCATTCATGTTGCCGATTCCACCTAGTGGGATTAAGGCTTGGTGGTTGTTATTGTTGTTGTAGCAAAAAGCTAGATTTCAGTAAATAAGTCTCATATCTAAATAATGAGTAAAAATGTATAACATTTATCTACTATTTTTCTTTTTCATTATTTCTTTCCTAATTTTTCGTATAATCAACTGAAGTGCTTTAGATGCGAACCCACCCTTGAGCTCTATTCTCAGCCAACACAATCCAAGGTCATCCTTAATGGTCTAAAACTGCATATCATTAGACTTTGGCCCAATTGACTTTTTAAGTTCTTCTTAGGTTCAAGTGAGTCCATGCCTACTCAAAGTCATTAACATTGATCTAATAAACAATCTAAAGAACCTCGAAACAAACTTTAGATAGCTCGAGTGTTATAATACCTCTCTCCTTTCTCATTTAATATTTTCTGATCCACTTGAATCTATAAGTTTTTGATCTTATCAATTCAACTTTTAAATTTACAACAATAAATCTAATTTATATTAGTTAAAAATAACTTATATTCATTGTCAAATTGAGTCTGATTCAAATAATTGACCTTTATTGAATTTCAAGTTTTTCCAGAGTTCAATCGAATTTATTTTCATTTTTTTTAAATGAGGAATTTATATATATGTTTCTTAATTTTTCTTCAGTTATATATTAAGCTCTTTATTTATTTATTTTATAATTTAATTTTTTAAATTTTTTAAATATAAAATGTAGTGATATACATGCATTTGTAAACATATTTATAATATTTTGTATATATATATATATTATTGATAATAAATATTTAAATAATTATAATTAGTAAAAAAAAATTTTAAAATCTTAAAAAAACTTAAATATATTATTTTTAGATGATATGGGGTTAAATTATAATATTTAAAGAGAAAAAATTTAATATGTAATTAAAGATGAATTAAAGACTATATATATAAAAGTTTTTTTTTTAAATTAGATATATACTGTATATTATATCTAATATTATAATGTGTGCATGTAAGTGAAATAATCAATTCTAAATCTTCAAATTTTGAATGATTTTTGAATCTCAAAATAATTACGTGTCTTAGATATGGTATTTAAAACTGATTAGCTTATCAGATTAATCTCAAAAACCATAAAATTGAAAATGGCAATTTCAGTGTTTAATTACATAATCCGCTTCTATCAATAATAATAATAATAATAATAATAATAATAATAATAATAATAATAATAATAATAATAATCCGCATAGTTAACTCTATTCGGACGATCCCATGCGGATCCATACGTTGTCCAACCTGCCCTCTGCTGTTTAAAAAATAAATAAACAACTGACAAAGTTATTTATTTGTAAAGTTAATATGTAATTCAGGAACTTTGAAATGAAGGGTTTAAAACCCGATTTCAATTTTAAATTCACTCACAACTTAGAAGTGCAAATATATATTTAGGATAGTTTAAATAATTTTTTTTTTGATAATTTTAGCATAATATATATGTTTTTTTTATTCAAAAATTTTAGTTACAAGAATTTTTGTGAGTTGGCTGAGACGAAATTAATGATTTTTGAATTAATCTTTTAATCAAAATTAATGATTTTCAAGTTAATCTTAATCGAAATTAAAACGATAGTCCATTAGTTTTGGCGAAACTTTTTAAACCTTTATTAAGGGTTGAAATGCAATCCTCTCATTGTAATTATTCGTAGTAATTAATATCAAATGAAACAAAAAACTTAGTAATTTGACACCATCGTGGAAATAAATAATAAATAAATAAACATATAATCCAACTATTTTAGAGCAGGCTGCGAAAGCTTGAAGTCGGAAGGGACATCGAGAGAACGGAGATTTTTGCTGAAAACTCCGCTCCTTCGAGTTCTTGAGCTTGGATTCGTCTTCTCGTCGGCTAGCTCAGGATAAGAGCTCGAATTTGTTCGTTCTCTACTGAAAGAAGCTCAAAGGAAAGCCTAGTAAGTCCTCCTTTTGATCCACTTGATTTGTTTTATCTGCTAAATCCAAGTTCCGTCGGTTGAGGAGTTGATACTTTTCTGTTGTTGTTCTCTCTTTGAATTCACTTCTGTTTGGGGGACTATCTCAGGCTATTACCAATTTTTTAGATATTTGAGCTTGGATTAAGGGAAACTTAATTGATTCTAGTTGGACTGATCTGGTGCTGTGGAAAAGTGGAACCTTTTCAAGACAAAGAGCTCATTAATTGAATTCTAGGGTATTTCTCGTCTGCATATAGCAAGTCTTGGCGATTTCTGCCTTCTATATTTTCCTTTAGCTGATATAAGTGAAAATTCTTAGAAATTTATGGAGGCGGCCATAATTTTGTTGTTTGTTTGCGCTATTGGTTATGAAATAACCATCTGGCTCCTTCTGTCTGGACTTTTTGTTTCAGCAGCTCGTGTAGTGTTCATTTTTATTACATGATTTTCCCTCTTGTTCTATACATCCATCCTTGGTCATTTTATAGGGAATTCTCGTATTAGGTTTAGTTGGTGGTTTATAAAAATGAAGGGCCTTAAGTTGGCCTTAGGTTTTAGCTTGGTTCTGCTTGGCAAATTTTGGCAGGAAATCCTAATTGGATATATAATTAGTTGGAAAAAATTGTTGCTCAAACATTGTTGCAGAATTGCTCAAACATTGTTGCAGAAGTTAAGAAAGCTGAAGCTCAGTTGCCTTGCAAGCTTGACTGGAAGTGATGATTCCCTGAGTTTAATGCAACAACTTTGAAGCATTTTTCTGATTTATGCTTTCAGGTTTTAGTTTATTGAAATTAGTACTATTTTACTGTTCCATATAGCTACCTACAACAGCAACAACAATCAAGTCTTAATTGCACTAGGTGGGGTCGGCTACATAAATCTTTTGTTTTTATTACACTCTATCAAGTAACATCATCTCACTTAACTTCAAGTATGCATGGTCATAATTTATAGTTTCTTGTCATGCTTTTTTTATACTTCCATTCCTCTTTTAACATGGAAAAAATAAAATCTAATAATCCAACTCTCCTTACTAGAGTTTCTATTGGTCTACGATCATATGTCTAAATCATCTAAGATGACTCTTTTTGAGCTTATAATCAACTGAAGCTACTCCAATTTTCTCACGAATGGAATTATTTCCTCATCTTCTTTTTTTTGTGTTTACCTATCCATCTACCTTTGCATTTTTATTCCGCAATACTGATTTTATTTGTATGTTTTTACTTTGTAGGCCAACATTCAACACCATATTACACTACTAGTCTTATTATTGTCTTATAATATTTACCTTTAAACCTAAGTGAGATTTTTCTATCACACAACACACGAGATGCTTTCCCCTACTTAATCCATCATGCATTTCTCCACTTAATCTATAGAGCTACCTAAGCATATAAACTTTAGTTCGTGAGCTTTTCAAATTGTTGAGATAGTTGCAGCATCCATATAAACCAGTAAGTGTCTTGTTGCACATTTACACTGAATTTATTGAAGAATGTGAAAAAGTATCCATTTATACATACATGCTGATATTTAGAGTTCTTACACACTAGTATATTAAGTCATGGGTGCCATAATTAGTAGTATTCAAGTTTGTGACATTCTAACAGTTATGCCACTAAACATCTTTTGCTTAAGGCTGTGCGTAATATAGCATGAAATTGCAAATTGATGAATTCTTTTTGTGTTGTTGACGGATGTTTCAGTTTATGCTATGCTGTTGTTTATTTCAATGAAAACCATTTTAACTAGCCTAGATGAGCTGCATCTAAACCTTGTCCACATGGTAATATGTATATTCATGCAATGCTTGTTTAGTTAAAGAAAAGATGATCTGCCTTTGCATTGCAGCGCCATGAATTTTGAGGATGCCAAGCTCGGTTAAATATTTTTGTAGTATTATATGTGACAAAATTATATGTATGCAGAATACAAGGTTGGTATGAATCATCAGCATAATGATTTTGTGATGTTATCCTAGGTTGACAAGCTTTTTCTTTATGCATGCTAAACATGATCTCCGTTAAATGGGGAGACCCTCAATAAATTTTGAAGAGGATATTGTGAAGAGGATATTGTGTTTTAAGTAATTCATGTGACTGGCTTTTGGTTTTACTACTGCGTGCTGTGTTATCTACTTCACAGACATTGTATTTAACCAGTTCCAAATAACTTAGGAATAATCAAGTATTATGGCCGGATATAAAGATTCAAGCAACGTTCTGTTTCTGGATCAACCTTCTCAATCAGAATCTGTTCCTGCTGCGTCTCAGTTTCCTAATCCTGAGGTGGCTGTTGAAAACAAAGATACATATAAAGGATTAGTCAAAGAAAATGGTAGCATAGGGCAATCCATGAAAGCTCTGTCATCCACCTCATTCCAGAGCTCAGATGAATTGCGGGATGCTCCAGAGGGTGATGCCTTTCTGTTGGTGAAAGAGCAATATCCTGCATCAGACATCACAAATGAAAATCCAGAGATTATATTAACTCAGAATGAAGCTCAGGGTATTATTCAAGCTGGTGAGGTTGACATCTCAAATTCTACGTCATTATCTGAGCAACTTAATGCCATCCCATTAACCCTTCCAAAAAAAGTAGAAATTGTGCCACTTTCTGCCAATGTTCCTGATGCTCAGGATAATAATGCCGAGACCTGTGATGATCAAATTACCATGGCTTGTTGGCATGCTTCAGCTTTTGCGTCTGAAGAATTTCACAATACCACAGTGCATTACTTGGGGAATGCCTCAAAAGACATGCAGGATGGTAAATTTCATCAAAATCAAGATGGGAGTTCTCTTGGATTAACTGCTACTCAGACTGACAAAATAGTATCTGTTGATGAAGATATGCCATCTGGTAATTTCCAACATGAACACGATCATGTAAATGCCAAAGATATGCAATTGAAAACATCAGATTCGAATGTGTCTACTGAACGCATATATAAAGTTCTTGAAAATAGAGGGGTTGTCGACACTACAACCCCATTTGAGTCTGTAAAGGAGGCCGTCACCAAATTTGGTGGTATTGTTGACTGGAAAGCTCACAAAGCACAGACTATAGAGGTAATAACAGCATTTTATAATGAATTTTTTTTGTTTTTGGATATAATATATATTTTTAACCTTTTGTGCCTTTTTTAGATCCTTGATTTTGCATCATGTTTACTTCTTGCTGATTTGGATAGTAAATAATTCATTAACATTTCTTTCAGCTTCCATGTTTGTAGGGCATTATTGTCTTGTTCTTACAAATATTTTTGACCAGTTACTTCAACGTGATTCTCTCATGCTTTGGCATTGTCTTGTAGTAAGATTCCTTCACTGGCAAGAAGCCATAAAAGGTGTAAAAAATAAGGTAGAAGAGATGCCTAAAATCTTTAAAAGCCAAACTAAAAAATATATTTTTTTGGGAAAAACCCTAAAGAGATGAATAATTCCATCAATTGTAGGTTCCGAAGAAGAGGTGAAAATGTTCTTATCTTCTTCAGTTGTGCGATCATGCACGAACTAAGTGATTCTTTTGAAAATCATTTGATAACTGTTTGATAAATCTAGAGTATTCTAGTATAGAAAAGCACAAAATACGAAAGAGATGCAAGCAATTTCTAGGTGGTTTAGTCACTTACTTCACCCCTAGATCTCATCAACTCCTAGACCTAAGTACCTAATCACTCCTTTGTAGAAGGAGGCAAAGAAGCCTATTCACTCCTTCGCAAAAGAAAACAAAGAAGTCTATATACTCTTTTGTAGAAGCAGGCGTAGAAGTCTATACACTCCTCTGCAGGACAAGGCAGAGAAGCCTATACACATCTTCGCAAAAATAGATGGAGTCACCTATTCACTCCTTCATTGAAACATGTAGTGAAACCTTTTCAACAGGATCTGTCATTCTAATGATAGGATCATACCCTACATAAATCGATATATCTTTTCAAGGGAAAGATCAACTAAAACAACTAACAAGGATAGGAATAGACACCCACCAAGATCACCCTTGATATTGGTAAAAGGAAGAAGAAAAACAAGATACAATGTACAACTTACAAAGTTTGATATACAAGTGAGGACTCTAGAGATACATAGCTTGAGAGTGGCTCCATTCTCTCTCTCTTGTAATGTAATCAACCCTTGAAAATCAATGAGAATTGTCGTAGAGATTTTATAAGTTTTGGCTTGAAAGTTTTTCCAAATTAATCCATCTAGTCTGTAAGTATTTTTAATCCTATTTATGTGCTTATCGAAGTTGCCTAACAATCATATAGCCATTGTAGAAAATTGAAAAAAAATATCCCTATTTGAAATTAAATATCACTGAAAATTGCATTTCTGACAATTAACTAATTTGATCATTTGTTCAATCACATCATCAATTCGATTCAAATTTTGAACTACATGAAGCACCTTTTGTATGGATCAAATTGTACAATTGTAGCACCGGACAATCTAATTAGCATAAAAAATTCAAACTGTTGAATAGTTACATAGACTATTTAATAGTTACATTAGACTGTCAAATCAGTTTAGTACTAAATGGATGTAGGAACGGATCGTTCATTTTTATCCGGTTGCTTTCTAACAAAGAACAGACCATCTTTTACAAATAAATGGACTATCAATTCAATCTTTAATCTTTAGAACTAGAACTTTGAGTTTCATTTAGTATTTAAATTCATTAGTTATCATAGTCACTTGCTTGAGCATGTTTAACATGATATTATTAGATCTCTCAAAATATTATAGGTGAAACATACTTTGTAGATTTAACTATCATGTTTTAGGTTCTTTCGAATCACTTTTGGAACCATGATATTTTTCTAGACTCTTACAAAAGTGAAAAATCCCTAAGATTAATTTCTAATAACTTTATCTTCTTCATTTGAACCCATTTTTGAGAGGTAACCATCCTTATTTTTTCCACGTTTCAAGGCATCTTGTATTCAAGCTTGTCCTTCATTTATGTTGTGAAACATGTTTCCATAATGTTAGATAAACATCTTTGGTTTGTTATCATAAACAAGGTAAAAGCATCTTGGCTTTTGGGGCTAACAATCTCCTCTTTTGATGACTTAGTAAAAATGGTGAGAGGGATAAAACATGGAAAGTAAATTAAATATGCTTTCCCTCATCATAAGCATGTCAATATGAAAAGCTAGATTGGCATTAACAATATATAATATGTTAAAATTCTCCAATTTTCTTAATTAACATATATTAGCATGAATATTCTAATTATGCCTCTATCGTTGTTTCTATCCATCTTTTGATATCATCAAAAGGAAGGATAAATCTAGGTTAATTAGGTAACTTAGAACTTACTCCCCTCAATATCAGCATTTAAGCCTCGTTACGAACCAAACCAAAAAAGCTGCGGCTAGGCCAAAATAGCGAATCCATTTAACTATATAAATACATATATATATATACACACATATATATACTTATTATATACATATATGTATATATTTCAACCAACCTATTTTTTAAAAAGTAAAAATATAATAAAAAAATACTTTTTATCCTACCCTAAATGGACTTCAATATAAAAAAGTTTCATTTATATTACATCTTACATAATTCTCAATACATTGATAAACATTATTTAACATTCTGAATAATTTTTAACATAACTAAAGTTATTTTCTATTGTACATGTATATCAAAAATAGCTAAATTTTTTTTTCCTAAAATGATTTTTTATTTCCCTTTCTCCAAACAGGGATAAAGTCACAATTAAGGTGTTTTTTCTGCATGGCTATTTTTTTAAGTGAAAATTTAATATAATGAATGGACTGAGTTTAACATTAGGCATGAACTATGCATGTCTCACAACACAAATTTTAGAATGCCTATCACTTCCATCGCATTACATTATCATAACATTTCACAAATAGAACATAGCAAGTTCATATTATAGATCTTCATAACATAAACTACATCATATCATTAAAATTGAACATATGAGTTCATAGCAGACATATATTAAAAAATATAATACAAGAGCTAGCATAAGTAATATCCCTTTAAATGTATTTTTCTTCCCCTAAATGCTACTCCTCTCATTCCCTTTAGATATTTTCTCCTCCTTGTTGGCTTAACCAAATGATAGCAGAAGCACTCTAGAAAGAACTTCCCCCTCCATCTCGACTGTCGTAGCTAGAAAATAAATGAGACCATAAGGCTTCAATCCGATTGTTGCCTCCATAAGGTCAAGCTGTGCCTATAATGTTGAGGTGCTAATTTACTTGAGTTTCCAATAAGTTTATTAGGTGACAAATTACGCTCCATAGTGTCAATGTTATAGCTTATGTTGGTGAAGGAGTTGGTGACGTGCCCTTGTTTATTGGGGTGTTCATCTAAGGTATTGAAGCAATCATGTAAGCAAGATTCTAAGTTCTACCTCGACAAAATCTTTTAGTTTAGAGCTCTGCATTGCTCACTCAGAAAGAGAGCTTCCTCTTCCTTCTCTTCTTTCTCATTCAAATCTCTCCTTCGTCATTACATCCCTCTTGATCATTACTTAGTCAGGCGAGGCCTCAAGAATGATTAAACGATAACCATCCCTCATGAAGGGTTAGTAAATGATTCTTCTTGCTTTGAAAATAAAACTGATTTTTATGTTTGAGAATGTAGGTAATAATGTTTCCATGTAGGAGATTGTTTTTTGTTGTACTTGGAGGATTGAAGTTTAGTCATTGATTCCATTTGGTGGAGTATGACACATCCCGCATTGACAATCTCTTCTTGATAGTGAAATTGGTGGCTAATGTAAGTATTATATAGGCTTGTCTTTATCCCCTCCCCCCTTAGGTATAAGGTGAATTGAAGGATTTGCCAAGTTAAATAGGCTCGTTGTTTCAGATTTTTGATGTTTCAAGAGTGGATGGGACCATTACGTTTGGTGATCTTATGATTTTCATGTGTCTAATCAAAATTAGGATCATTAACTTGGAAATTGATGCTCTCAATGTCTTTTGTAGCTTGCAAAATCAGGCTAGATTAGCAGTGTTGATTCCAAGAATGTAAGAAAGGATTACCTCGAAAGATGTTTCAACAACTAGGAGTAGAAAAGAAAGATCATTTTAGTATTGAAATTGTTGCCTATTGTTTTAAAGTGGTGTATCTAACTTCTCCAAAAGAATAGCCTTGTGTTATGAGCTAACATGGTTGACAATTCACTTTCTTGAATCTTTTACATGCTTGGCTATTTTCATGGTAAGACTAGTTGTGTCACAGTTGGGTGTAAGACTGTAGCACATGGTCAGGGACTCCAAATCACTAATGGTTTTTCTTGTCAATTTGGTATTGGTTGACTTATTGTGAGAATTTAAAAAAAAAAGGAAAATAGATGAGTGTAAAAATGTGTGATGCAGAGACACTGCAAAGTATTCAAATAGATGAGTGTAAAACTGTGATAGAGACACTACAAAGTTTTCTTATAATATATGAAATGAGAACGAAAAGAGCTTTGATGACCTAGATGTTGTTTGAAGATGAAATACTTGGATTCGAGAAAAATGCAAGAAAGATGAAGATCTAAGTTTTAGGTTTTCAAAATCTCCTCCAGACTCACTTTCTTTAGTCATAGGTGAAGGATTCAACTAGTTGATCCATTGAATAGAGGTTTGGTTCATGCAAGATCAAACCAATTATTGGGATCAAATTTTCCTGACGGTTAGTTGGACGCCTACACAGTTACACACAAATGGTAGCAGGTGAAAGAGAGACTTTTGAACCCAACTCATCCACTCCACGATACTTTGGAGCTGTAGTTCCAGGATTAGATTGCAAAGGTAGCAGGAATACATTGAAGCTCAATGAAGTCAAAGGAAATTTAACCTAGCAACAATCTGTGGAATTATTTCTGCCCTCCCTTTGCTTGAACTGGACTTGTCCGAAGAGGTGCTCTGCACTTTATGCTGGCTCACCCGTTTAAGCTCTTGGCTAACAGAGATTCAAATTTTGAAGTCTTGATCTTGGGTACCCATATAAGTTCAGTCCAATGGTAGGATGCTGAATGGAAGTAGATTTTCTTATTGGATTGACATGTTTTCAATAGATTTTCTTATTGGATATTTATGTGTGACATGTCCATGTTTGTTGCAATAAAAGCATCTTATATGTGGAATGAAATGCATCATAGAATTACGTGTCTTGTATGACTATGGTGAGTTGTTCTATGTATGATATCTGTTCATACTTGTTCATGCTTCCACTTACTATTTTCTTTAAAGATGCATTTTCTACTATCAAGGCACATAGTTCATCGTGGGTTCTAGAATGCTCATCTTTTATTATAGTGAGTTTTTTATTAAGTGATCACACAAGCCAAGGTCATCTTCATGCTCGTCTAAAGTTTCTAACCTTAGTTGTAAATTTTATTCAATGTCACTATCAAATTTAATTTTCATTGCATTCATGTTGTTTATTACCTTTTCATGTTTTGCATCTGGTATCCCATATCTCTTATTCAAATTCTTGAATCTCACAAGTATTCATGCTAAGGATCTTCTACTTCAAGTGAGATAAATTATGTATCTTATCGGAATCGTCATCCTTTAGTACCATCAACATAAATTTGTTTCCTTTTTGTTGTGGCTGAATCCCTCCAAGTTGCTTTTTAGATCTCTTTTTCTTTTTATTTTGTCATTCTTCAAATATGGTCACTTAATCTAATATTATTGGATCTTTGGTACTCATTGCATATAACCTCATCCTTAGTCCAAGTATTATTATTATTTTTATTCAAGTCCTTGCCAATCTTATTTTTATTCCTTTGGTCTAATTTGGTAGGAGTATATTTTGAGATGTTTGAAAGTTTTTTTGAGGTAAAAAGGGAAAGAAATATATTTTAATGTTATGATGTGAAATAAAGTTATTTTATTATTGAGAATTATGCTGAATGTGAAATAAAATTAATTTTTAAGATTGAGATTTATGTAAGATATGAAATAAAGTTGATTTTTAATATGTAAATTTATGTATGATGTAAAATAAACATAGAATATTGATGGAAGCGTTTTTTGAGAAGTTTGATTGTTTTTTTTGCCCCTGACCAAACAAAGCCGTTGTGTGCTTCTTTTTTCTTAGAAACTTGGCAAATCCTTTTGTGGTGAAGGCAACTTTATCATGTGTGTAAGCATTCTTTGATTTTTTGACAATGACTCAGCTTCTTCTCTTTTTCATTTTAACTTCATGAGCAATGAATGAGCCATTAGGAGATTCAATAAATTAGTGTTTATTGCGGCAACATTGGGATCTCATTCCTTTGGCAAGTTGTGCAGAACTTTACTCACAAACTCATAGTTAGTAAAGTTTTTTATCATTTTTTTAAATCACATGCAATATTAGTAAAACGATTGAACACTTTGGATATACTTTTGTCCTCTTTCATTCTAAATAACTCATTTTGGATATATGTTTGTTTTCTTACCTCATCAACACCCTCATACGTTACTATAAACTTATACCATGGTTCTTTACAAGTGTATAGAGAACATACCTTGTGGTAATCATCCGATATAAGTGCACAGTAGAAACACGTGATGGCCTAGACATTAAGCTCAGTCATGTTTACCTTAATGGTTGTCAACTCTTGGAATGGCTTTCCTACCTTTACATCATCGACGACCTTTATTGGTGGTATGTAGATTTCCATGGTGAGTTTCCACATGCTAAAGTTGACAGATTGTAAAAATCTGAATATTTTCATCTTCCAAAATCAAATAGAGTATTCTGAAACAAAGGGGAATTTTTATGGATTGGCCCTCGGATAAGCTAGATTCGAGAATGATGATCACTTATGCTTTTTAATCCTATACCAATTGTAAGGTCCTAGGCACACCAAAGAGGAGCCGAGGGGGTTGAATTGGGTATATTCATTGTTTTGAAAATTCATTCAAAAACATTCGATAATTTTGAGTATGGAAGTAGTAAAGAAATGCACAAAAGATAAAAAGACAAGGGGTTTTAGGATGTGTGGCCAAAAGACCTACTTCACTTTTAGGGCTCTTTGTGTCTTAGGCCTGACTAGTCAATCACTCAATTGAAGAAGCATGCATAGAAGCTTATACATTTTTTCGTAAAGCAGAAGGAGCAACCTGTGCGCTCCTTCACAGAAGTTGGCGAAGAAGCCTATACACTTCTTTGTAGAAATAGGCGGAAAATCTATATATTGCTCTACAAAAGCAAGGCAAAAAATGTATACAGCTAGATCTATCCTTCTAAAGGCAAGATTGAACCCTATACAACTAGATTTATCCTTCAATGAGCAAAATTAAACCCTATACAAACTTACCATTTTTCTAAGGACAAGATCAAACCCAAACAGCTATCCAATAAGTATAGAAATGAGCGCCCACCAAGATTTTGTTAGAGAAAAAAAAAGATCCGAAAAAATTTTGTGAAAAATTTTAAAAAATGTGTATGATGTGAAATAAAATTAGTTATGTTAAAAATTGTGTTGGATTTGAAATAAAGTGATTGTTTAATGTTGAAGTTTGTGTAAGATGAGATATAAAAAATTATTTTATTTTTTTTAAATAAAATAAAATTTTAGTTGGGGGAAATTTTAGTCATAAAAAATTATTTTATTTTTTAAAAATAAAATAAAATTTTAGTTGTTCCCCAGCCATATTGGGCCTTAATCTTGATAAGATAAAAAGGAAAATGAAGATACAAAATTCTTGGCTATGTTACTATACTACACTATGATATTTTCATTGATGTTAACGTCCGATAAGCAAGCAGCCTAACTTCTTTCTTGCTCTTGCGAAATGTAATTGCTGCTAATAGAAACTAAAGGGAAAAGTCTTTAGGATTTTACAGATTTTAGCTTAGAAGTTTTTTCAAATTAATCCGACAAGTCTTTAAACGTTTTTAGCCCTATTTATAAGCTCATCAAAGTTGCCTAACACTATATAGTTGTTCGAGAAGATTTAGTAAAAATCTCTCTAAATGGAATTATAAAAGTGCTGAAAATTTTATTTCTAGCAATTGATTGAGCTATCCTTTCAATGGATCGGACTATCCTTACATTTCAAAATTTATATTACGTAAAGCACCATAGGATCTTCCTTATTTTGGATTGGACTATCTTATTGTAACACCGAACGATCTGATCTATTATCAAATTGTCAGATAGTTACACAACATCATCCAATCAAGTTATTACTAAATAGACCCAAGACTGGATCACCTGCTCTTGTCAAGGATCTTTCTAGCAAAGATCAGGCATTTTAATACTGAACGTACCCAAAAATGGATTACCATTTTTTTTTGTTTTATAATCATCTAAAGGTAAAGTCATCTGAGCTCTTAAAAATAACTTCTTCTTCAATTTAAAGCCACCATTACAAGATTAACAAATATTGGCATATAACATTTTTGGATGTTCTAGGTCCCAAATATTGTTTGGCTTCATGTCCAAATCTTAAGATCCATCAAATCTAGGTGTAAGCATCTCTTTAACTATATTGTTATTAAAATATACCTTGAATAATTTGTTATGAGTGTCAAACCTAAAAGCTAAGGAAAGTCCAAAATATCATCTGGTTTCATGGATTTCCCAGCATCATTGATATGGTGCTGAATACTGGCTTATAAAGAGGAAATAATCAAATAAAATAAGTATTGTAGAAATGAAAATGCTAAGAAAGATGTGTGGGTATACACGGAAAGATAGAATAAGAAATGAGTATCTGCAAAAAAAGTGAAGTTGCACTAATTTAGGATAAAGTTAGAGAAAGTCGGCTTAGATGGTTTGAACATGTAAATCATAGGTCGATTGAAGCTCTAGTTAAGAAAATTGAGTTATTAGATTTTGCCCATATACAAAGAGGAAGAAGAAGACCAAAGAAAACATAGTAAGAAATTATAAGGAGTAACCTTACTCACTTAGACCTAAATAAGGATTTGTTAATTGATAAAGCGCAATAGAATCAAAGAATTCATGTAGCCGATCCCACATGGTGGGATTAAAGCTTGATTGTTGTTGTTGTAAGGAGCATTCAGAACTAGATACAGCTTTTGCATGCAATAAGTCCATTGTGTAGCAATAACTTCACCAATGTCATCTCTTCACTCTTTTAATTCTTTACCAAAAGTTGAAACCCAAGATAGCAATTATATTTTATTATAATTAGGCATTATTTACAATTTATAACGGACTAACCTAATTCATAATTGGCTGCATTCAGATTTAGTTTTTTCAATCGCTTTTGGCAATAACAATGAAAATTCTTTCAGCTTTCTGTTTAATTTTTCTCCTTTATATTTATGGGAATAGGTGTAGGGCGTTTAACTAATGAAATCTACAAAAGAAATGTAGCTGAAATTATAAATACTCAGATGAATGAGTGTTAATATTAGAGTGGATTCCATTTGAAATGATTGAATTAGAGAGTGTGGACATAACACTTTAAAGTGTAAGATTTTGCCCATATAGAAAGAGGAAGAAGGAGACCAAAGAAAACATAATAAGAAATTATAAGGAGTGACCTTACTCACTTAGACCTAAATATGAATTTGTTAATTGATAAAGCGCAATGGAATCAAAGGATTCATGTAGCTGATCCCACATAGTGGGATTAAGGCTTGATTGTTGTTGTTGTTGTTGTTGTTGTTGTAAGGAACATTCAGAACTAGATACATCTTTTGCATGCAGTAGTTCCATTGTGTAGCAATAACTTCACCAGTGCCATCTCTTCACTCTTTTAATTCTTTACCAAAAGTTGAAACCCAAGATAGCAATTGTATTTTATTATAATTAGGCATTAATTACAATTTATAACGGACTAACATAATTCATAATTGGCTGCATTCGGATTTAGTATTTTCAATCGCTTTTGGTAATAACAAGGAAAATTCTTCCAACTTTCTATTTAATTTTTCTTCTTTATATTTATGGGAATAGGTACAGGGCGTTTAACTAGTGAAATCTACAAAAGGAATGTAGCTGAAATTATGGATACTCAGATGAATGAGTGTTAATATTAGAGTGGACTCCATTTGAAATGACTGAATCGAAGAGTGTGGACATAATACTTTAAAGTGTAAGATGCGGGAGGGAGGTTTAAGGTGGTTTGGCCATTTTCATTATTGACCTATACAAGAAATGCAAGTCACGATGTTAAAAGAGGGAGAGGAGGGCCAAAACTAACTTGGGATATAATCATTACACTTGACCTTGACTCAATTCCCCTCATAGAGTTGCTTTATTTAGACTTGAATGAAAAAGAGAAATTGATATAGCAAACTCCAACAATTTTGGTATTAAGGCTTTGTTATTGGTTTTGTTATCCCGTATCCTTGCATTATGTGACTCATGTCCTCACATTCCCTGAACCCCAATCCCTTATCTATCTTAATTAAACAAAACAACAATACAAAATCACCACCAGCTAAAGGTTGCAACAGAAAGTAATATATCGGGCATTATTTCGTTCTTCACAGCACCTTGACAAATATGGTTAAATAATGGGGAATTCTTTTTTGACTCTTAACTTGGGCTACCCAACAAATTTTGCAACATAAGCTTAATGTCGGAGATGGCAGTCTTAGTATAGTTTGGCAACAAGATAGAGGATGCTTTGAGCAGAGCAGAGAAAGCCTAATTCAGATTTTCCTCTAAATATTTAGTTTAACTCAAATCTCCTTCAATTAAACTATGAAATTTGTGAAGCAAGCTGGCCCCAAGGAAGTTCTCTTTACATGCTTGTGTGATTTCAGCGGATTGACAAAAACTAACTCATATCTCAAGGTTGGTAGGCTGCTCAATAGATGTGGTCAAGCATCAATTACTTCACAGCCACTTACAGAACTAATGAAGTGTCTGATGAAGCTATGTCGATAGCTATAAGGCTAGTGCATCTGTCCACTTTGACTGAACTACCATGTCCTCAAAAATCTGATTCATTCTGATATTGAGGGCGAGTGGGAACCGGGAAATAATTAAGAAAATCATGTGCTCCATTTCATTTTAGATCAGTGAATAACTAAAAGGTAAAAACATGTTTCACCTTGTACTGTCAAGTCCACCTTCTGTTCCGCATCTACAAATGAGAGTGAAACACTTGAGCTGGTTAGATACGTTAGAAAAAATATGATTTAGGCAGTTGTTGAACCATATCACATAATTCCAACTGTAAGGTAAGCTGAAAAGGAAAGAAAAAAACCAGCAATCCTACTGGAAAGAACAATTTTGATATTACTCATGCGTAATCCATTGTGTAGGCATTTGGTTGTATGGATACTATGATGGAACACACCTGCTAATATATGCGTATACCTACTGCAATATGATGTGAAGATATTCCCCCAGAACAAAACAAAAGGATCAAGACCTTAGGGACCTGATTTACAAATTTTACTTTCCGAAAGATATTGATTGATTTTAAAACTTTTCCATAGTGGCTTAGCTGACCTTGTAGCCACATCTTTGAGACCTTTAAAAGATTCTTTGAAAATTGGATCACCACCCTATACCCTCTGGTTTAGAGAAGATTTCTCACTACTAGAAACTTCAGGATAAAGGAAGTTAGACATGTGGTTTACCTGGTCTTCAGGTACCCATTTGATTGATGGATCATACATTCAGACCTTGCTAATCAGTAAGAAAGACCAGAAGATGATGAATTACTAGCGGGTGGGTTAGTGTGGGTCTTCTAATCGGACAATAAGGAAATGCAAACTTCTATCCTTTGTAGTGGCCCTAAACCATGGACTAAAGATGGCCTTGTTACTGTGATCACATAATATTTAGGGGGCGTTTGGTTCATTGTTATTTTAGTGTTATGTTATGTAATCTAGATGTCATGATATTTAGATGTCATCTTTTAACTAATAATTTTATAATCTAATATAAGATTCTTTGTAGATGTCATTAAACCAAACAATTGCTTTCTCTAGATAACATAACATAACATCAAGATAACATTGAACCAAACGCCCCCTTAGTTTTTCTATCTTGCGAACCTTTTCTGACTGGAGTATTTTAACTTGGGTTAGTGTTTATCTAACGTTTTGTTTTTCCCAAATTCAGAAACGTAAGCGTGTTCGGTATGAACTTGAGAAGGTACAAGAAGAAATTCCTATGTATAGAAAACAATCAGAGGATGCTGAAGCTGTTAAAACGCAAGTATTAAAAGAACTCAACACTACCAAGAGAGTTGTAGAAGAGTTAAACCTAAATCTGGAAAGGGCACAGAATGATGAGGCTCAAGCAAAGCAGGATGCAGAACTCGCCCAGCTTCGAGCAAAAGAGGTTGAGGAAGGTATCGCTGATGAAATGAGTTTTGCTGCCAAAACACAGCTCGAAGTTGCCAAATCAAGGCATGAAGCAGCTGTTTTGGAGCTGAAATCTGTGAGAAAGGAGTTGGCAGCACTTGAACAAAATTATGCTTCTTTCGTTGGCGAAAGAGACATTGCACTAAGTAGCGCTGAGGAGGCTGTTTCTACTTGTAAGGAGATAGAGAAAACTATGGAGGAATTGACTCTTGAGTTCATAACTACAAAAGAATCACTTGAAGCTGCTCATACTGCTCATCTTGATGCAGAAGAGCATCGCATAGGTGCTTCCCTGGCAAAAGATCAAGATTGCCTTAATTGGGATAAGGAAATAAAGCAAGCAGAAGAAGAGCTAATGAGGCTTCATGAGCAGCTTTTGCAGACAAAGGACCTCAAGTCAAACTTGGAAAGAGAGACAAATTTGTTGCTCGATCTTAAAAAGGAACTTGCTGCATACATGGAATCTAGACTGAAGGAGCAATCTGAAAGTATCGACGAACAGGACTCTGAAGGCAATCCGAGCGAGTCAAAAAAGTTTCAGCTAGAATTAGCTTCAAAAGAAAAGGAGCTTCGTGAGGTAAAGCTAAATATTGAGAAGGCAAAAAACGATGTCAGTGTACTAAGAGTCGCCGAATCATCTCTCAAGTCTGAGCTGCATAGTGAGAAAACAAACCTTGTCTCTATGAGACAAAGGGAGGGAATGGCGTCCATAGCTGTTTCATCACTTGAAACTGAGATCGAAAGGATGAAAGAAGAAATAAGATTAGTCTTGGAGAAAGAGAAGGAGGCCCGGGACAAGATGGTAAAGCTTCCTAAACTGCTTCAACAATCAGCTCTGGAAGCAGATCAGTCAGCCTCGTCAGCTAAGATGGCACGAGAAGAGCTGAAGAAGGTGAATGAAGAAGCAGAACAAGCTAAAGCCACTTTGAGCACCACAGAGATCAGATTCCAAGCAACTTTAAAGGAAATTGAAGCTGCCAAAACATCGGAAAGACTTGCAATCGCTGCTGTTAAAGCTCTTCAGGAAAGTGAAGTTGCCGGCACCGAAGATTCTCCTCGTGGAGTGACCCTTCCTCTCGATGAGTACTACAATATGAGCAAGCGGGCCCACGAAGCGGAGGAGTTAGCAAATGAGACAATAGCTGCTGCCTTAGTTCAAATTCAAGTTGCAAAGGACTCGGAGGTAAAGAGCTTGCAGAGATTGGAGGAAGCATACATTCAGATGGAACAAAGGAAGGAAGCATTGAGGGCTGCGACGGCAAGGGCCGAGAAAGCCAAGGAAGAAAAACTTGGCGTCGAGCAGGAGTTGAGGAAAAGGAGGGCAAGCAGTACCGGCAAGAATGCTGCTAATTCTCCAAAAAGTCCTGCCAAGAGCTTCGAGGATAATAATGAAAAAAGAACCTCCAGCAAGGAAGCTGCTTCTGTTGCAGCAGCTGATGTTGTCTTTCCTACTGCAGATTCACTCCATTTAACGGTCAATAAAGTTGAGCGCGTGTTGCCAGAGATCAAGCTAAGAAAGAAGAAATCATTTTTCCCTCGAATAGTGATGTTCTTTGCCAGAAGAAGGTCAAAGTCAATGAAACGACAAAAATCGCTTTTTTAGATTGAATTATGTTCTGTATGTTTGAATTTTAGATCATACTTTGGTTCTCCTTGTACAGAAACTGATATTGGACGATGGACAAACCTGCTCTATATCCATAGAAGGCATGTGCTTGAGTTATTGTAGAGTGCATTTGTGAGATGGAAATATTTACATAAATTTATTGATAATGTAAGAGACAAATCTTCATGATATGAAGTATTTGGTTGTACAAAATTTTAATTGCAGTTTGACTTAAAAGTAGACGAATCTTTCAATTCAAAGGGACTAGAGATGCAGTACATATGTATTTGTTAAATTTTAATTGATCAATTTTGATTTTTTATTTTATTTTATTGTATTATGATTCCATCTGATATTTGGTATTACCTCGCGCTTACCAAGGGGAATTACTTGGCATTTGACATTGAAATTATCTTACTCGAATAAAATTGATTGAACTGCAAGTCAATATGCATACTGGGGAATATATATTATATAAATATATATCATTAACTCAAACAAATTGTCATATTACTGCAAACAATCAATTTATTATTCTAAAACAAATGACATTTGACCGTTCACTTATCTTTGAATTGACAATGATTTATGAGCTTTGTTTTATTCTTTTACTTTAAATATTATAATTCTCCTTGCCGTAATTAGAAGTTATAGTATTAGAACTCATAATCTCTAGTTTCAGGCAAGTGTCTTCCCCATTGGGTTAAGAAAAGCATTGCTTCCTAACTAAAGGTAAGTTAGTTAAATATTAACTTATCGTGCTACTAAGCAGGTGGCTCATTGTGCTATCGGTTCAAAAACGGACATGCACATTAGATAGAATACTTATATTTCCATATCTAATTATTGTTCTTAGTAGTTTTCCGTGCCCACGGTGATTTGTGGACGTGTGAGGATGAAATGACCATAATTAGCATGAGAATGTTTGGTGCAAGAGCTCTTTCGATGATTTGTAAATCACTCTGCAGTAGGGATGAGGCCGATGGCTGAGTCTACCTTCTATCTTGCATTTTGTACATGATTAGAGGTGCCTTGCATCCAAATCTATTCAGCAACTCTATTAATTTTCAGGCTATTCACTGTTATGCCTCAAAGTCAATGTTTCTGAAATCATGTTTGATGTCCTGTCTTCACGTGATTCTACTTATATTTACTCTAAATATAATCCTATGTCCCATAAGCCCATAAGCTTAGGAGTTAATATGTCATCACTTTGTCTTTAGAAAAACTGTATAACTTGAGCACTTTCTAGGAGGTCACCTATCTCAATGCTACTCCAGCCTAAGCACGCTTAACTATGAAGTTTTTCATTATTAGCCTCATAGTTTTGCCCTCTTAACTATAAAGTTTTCCATCATTACTCTCACGATTTTACCCCAAAAGTTACCCCTACTATTTGCGATCACATTATCTACTTATACAGCTTAGGATCTCCCTCTCTTTCTGATGTGGGACAATTCATTCTTTTACCCTCTCATTACTCATTATTCGCCCTAAAAACGTGCCAGGAGCCGTACTTTGCCTCAGTGATTCCTTTCTCTCAAGACATCACCCGACGATCATTCCCTGCCCTCTTCGACCACAAGCGTCACATAATAGCAATTAAATCTCTTTAATTTACTGGACCTCTGTAGTTTTAAATTAGTCAAATCAATTTTTAAATTTAAAATAATGTATAAAATATATTTTTATCATTAATATAGGGGTCCAAGATATTATCTCTAATTACTTGACTATTTCAACATCCTCTCCATTAAAAGTTTTGATCTAATTTTCAGATTTGAACAATTAGGTCAAAGAACTTTTATTATCTATTTATTGTGTGTTATCTCAAATTAAAAAAATAAATTTAATTGGTTTGAAATTTTGGGAGAGCCAGTTTACATACCCAAGAGCAAGAGTTTTCATTTTTTTTTCAAGAAATTCCTTATTTTTCTGATAAATAGGGGATTTTGATTTTTTTAAATTTAATTAAACATGAAGATGGGAAACAGAACTACAGAAGAGCGACTCCTGAGCACAAACAAAATTTTTCTTATTGATGCCTGACAAAATTCTTAAATGTTTTTCTAGAGATTAAATTATTTATTAATACTGTTTAATTATAGTATCAACAAAATATACTGTTTAATTAATTAAATTATTAATTAAAAATGCCAATTTTTGAAAATCACCATAGTATAATCCATATTTTATTGATTTCGTGTTGTCCGACCTAAAAAAGCCATTCTCTTTTTGAAATTTATTATTTATTTTTAAATCTGTGAAACAAAAGAAATATTAAAAATATCATTATTTTGCATATAATTTAATAATTGAGTTGTGATATTCTTTTGAATAACTAAATCAATATAATGTAAGATAGAAAAAGATGTCCCTAGACCTATCACTACTTGACTTTCATCTTATAAGTGTTACACCTGTGTCAGGAATAAAATAATATCAAGAGATAAATAATCAAAAGTATTAAAAATAAACTACAAAAATTTAATTTTACGAACTTAACAAGCAGCCAAATATTTATTTTATGCATTACAATAAGTCACTTCTCCTAGTGAAAAATCATATGAAATATCTGCAGGATACACAAAGTATGTCTCGAATACCGAAAAGGCTAATGGAACCTCACAACGATATCACACCACGTAGTAGATAAGAACATCAACCAACGCATTATGTATCACGTCATGTGAAAAAGTATAGCCTGGATAAGATGTATAATACAAGCATAATTACACAAAAGGGACAATTTTGATCTCCAATAAAACATAAGTATCAACAAGTAATAATGGAGTACGATTGAATACTCTGTTGGAAATAATCAAAACTTGACACTAGAGTGTCCAATAAGAAATTTTATACACAATCAGTAGTAAGACACCTGACTACTAATCTGAAATGTGAGGGCAGTGCTGACCCCGCGTGTAATCGGGCTATAATATGATCATAGAAATAAGTAGTCAAACAAAACTAAAATTTAGAATAATTATTTCTAATAATATAATTGCAAGTATCACTAGAGCACTCTAATGAAATCTCATCACTCCTAAGTCAATGAACAAGTGATTCACTTAAAGCCCACTCAATGAAGAATATGAGCTTGAAGACACATTGTCTGATAGCCAAAATGCATAAAAAAAATATATGAAACATATTCACTTTTGATAAAATACTTAAGTTGCCTTAACGAATAGACAAGGTGCCTAAATGCCACTATAAAGACTCGAAACTGAGACCATTGGCTCTGTTTGGCAATGGCCAAAAAAGTATGGCTAAAATTACCCATCATCAAAATCTTAAATTTATTTTAAAAAAACTTAAAAAAAATTATTTTATATTTCATCTCACACAAATTCCAACATTAAACAATCACTTTATTTCACATCCAACACAATTCTCAATAAATTAATCAACTTTATTTCACATCATACACAATTTTTAATATAACTAACTTACTTTATTTCACATCATACACATTTTTCAAAAATGGCTAAAAATTCCAACTATATCTTCTTTTTTTTTCTTATTACCAAACAGAGAGACAATAATATGCTCAAGATAGTAACAAAGTACTTGAACAAAAATAATAGTTGGAACAATAAGAGCCATTAGCTTAATAGTGTACAAAATATACATAAGTTTAAAGATGTTAAGACATGCATGAAGTAATAAAGGTTTAATTTATAGACTAATTAAAAGAAAAATTGATTCACACGAGCCGTCACTTTAGCAATACGAAGATAAACTAAAAATAGCAAGATTTTAAAAATCGGACCGGACCGGCCGGTTCAACCGGTTGAACCGTGAACCGGTCAGCCAACCGGTCATATAACCGGATCCACTTAAAACCGGCCAGAACCGGTCTAAACTGCGGTTCAACCGGTGAACCGGTAAACCGATACGGTTGGACTGGTTGAGTTTAAAATTAAAAAAAAAACTTTCTTAAACTCTAGGTCTCTAACTCAGCCTCCGTTCTGCGGCCTCTACTCACGCGACAGTCACGAACTCGCGATTTCTCTTGCCATACACTCTCCTCTCAAGCCCCCATGCTTTCGAAATGATTTAGTATTTTAGTATTTTAGTGATATAAAATTATGAAATGATTTAGTTTTTTAATATTGATAAAGCATACATTTGTTCAGATCTTTTAATGATGTACTAAATATTATACTCAATTTGTAATTTACAAATATTTTGTTGGGTTATTGTTATTTCGATTTGCTTGGAATTATTTTTTGGGTTATTGACATAAAATATTATTTGTTAAATTCAATTATTAAACATTCATTTTATGTCAAATTATTGTGTTGATGTGTGAATAATATATATCTTAACTATATTTATATTATATTTTATTAGTTTTTTTTAATTTTTACTTCATCCCGATTCGATCCCGATTCGATCATTGAACCTTGAGCCTTTCAGTCTACCGGTTCTAAAGCCGGTCTGATTTTCAAAGCCCTGAAAAATAGTCACAAAAGAAATAAGATGATTAATGCTAGTCAATAAATGAATTTTTGAAAACATTAACTAATGTTCAAATCATTACTGAATTCTGTATTCTCCAACCAAACCAATCGACGGCTGAGATCGATCCTTCTTTCCCTCTCTCTCTCTCTCTCTCTCTCTCTGCTTCTCCGCCATTTCCTTTTCCATCGACGAGCAAAACCTTAGCTTTACCTGAGAAGACGACGAGCAGGGAATTCTTGAACATAGGTTCTGCAGCGATCTACGCAGAAAACAGGTTAGATCTTCCCATCGCCACCCGGCGCCTTTCAAAGGTCATCGCGCTATCCTTCTGGACAAATTTCCTTAAAATTCGGGGTTTCTTACCTATAAGGAGTCTGTGGGTTTCAGAGGAAGAGATGGGATGAATCTCTCATTGGTATCAATTACCACGTAGACCTCAGAAATGTGAATATTGAGTATGGCTGGTCACATTTGATTAGCGTGATGAGATGCTTCGTTGGCGTTGATCCGAGGAGCGCACCTCCCAAGAGGCTGCTTGATGCTAAGCCACCGTTGCCCAAGACGTTCGTTGAATTTGAGCAGCCGAATATGTTGGAGACCGTGCACGAGATCGGGATATATATCCATAGGTTCCACAATTTGGATCTCTTTCAGCAGGGGTAATTTCAAGGAGAAATGTGCTTTTTCAGTTGATCTATTCTTTTTTGTGATTTTATTTATTTATTTATTTATTTTGAAGAGTTGCTAATTTCGTTTAAAGTTCTTAGTACATGGGTTTTCTGCTGACACATTTCTGCTGGAATTTATAGATGGTACCAAGTGAAAGCGAGCTTGAGATGGGAGGATAGCAGCCGAGAAACTCATGGCACTCCGTCAAGGGTTGTACAATATGAAGGTAATTTAGCTTGACTATGTGGTTTCTACAGCTTGAATGCACCGGATTTTTAGCTAAAGTACTTAGTAGTGATTTTGCCTCCAACTAGATCTGAACAGACATAAAAGATGAACTTGATTCACTTGTAGGCACCAAGTGCATTGCTTTACATAGAGCTTAATGGAGAAGAAAAATCCATGTGCGCTACCCCAAGTAGTCAGAGTTAAGCTTTTGTAGTTGTTGTTTGTATAAAGAAATTATAATCAATATATTTGAGCTTAAGGAGATATAATTTTGATATTCCTTTGTTAAAGAACTTTTTGTAATGCTACTTATAACCAATATAGAGTGGAGCATCATTGTCATTTTGTATGTCATATTTTCTCATGAATTAGCATTGTGATATCTGCCCTTATTGTTTTATTTTTTTTAATTCTGTTTTTTGTTTTTTCTCATCTTTTCTCTTTGGTATATATCTTAATTGTTTTTTCTATAGGTTTCTAATTTGTACAGAAGTTATTATCAAAATTGATGTGAAGTTATGCAAGTAATTACCTTGATCCTGGCATATATTTTATCCTTACAAAACTATTTGATTTGCTGGAACTATATTTTTGTTGTGCGATAATGAAACACTATTAGCGAGAAACTTAGAACTTATAGCTGCAGGCATCACTAGTCTCTAAAGGCCATGCATTGCCTTCTCCAGAGCTAGGAGAGTTTATTTTATTGTTCTGCTTTGTCTAGGTCTTCACCTTTGAGTAACTTTGGTATATTGTTATTTATATATGTATATTTTTTTGATTTTTTATAGTTTTTATATGAATTTGAGTTGGTGAAGGTTCGACTTCCTGTGTTCTTGGGAGAATCACTATGTGTCATATTGTCCTTAAAACATGCCTTAACATTCAATTTGCTCAGCCACAACGCCTTCATTTTCAGCATAAAATATGCCACATGAAATCAGGGCATGGTAGTGTATGATGCCCTGAACATGTAGTTTTTACCTTTCTATCTACCTGAGATCTTTTATTTAATAAAAGAATGATGTGTCTGCACAAATGATGTTGTAACTGAAATGTTGAAAGCAAGCAATTGTTGAGAGAGCCAAGTAATTATGTGCATGGACTATTGTGGAAAATCTAGTCACGAGGGAGGGATATGAAATTTGTGATGGCAAACAACCTACTGGAACGAAGGATTTTCAACGTAATTATGTTAAGCATATAGGAAGGAAGGCAAATAGAGTATTTTCAGATTTAAATTAAAGGAAATTTACTTTTAGTTAATATTTTAAAAGATAATGATAGTTTGTTTAAATTTCAATTATTTATTATTTAAAATTTAAGTAGATTTGAATTTCAAATATTTGGAATAACTAGTTTGAATTTAGTAATTATCATTTTTATTATTTCTCATTTTCTTGAGATTAGTTGGGGCAAATAAGTCTCATATCTTTGATGAATGAATAAAATTGTCTTCTAGTTTCTCTCTTTTTTTCGCCCTTTACATGTGCCTCATCAAACTGTTATCAGAGCAATTGTTTTCTATTTGAGCATGTTGTAGGTCTATTTATGTAAGTGCATATAAAAAGGATACACATCAATTAGACACCTATCATAGCTTCATTTGATATATTTTTGGAGGTATTTATTGGTTTAGGTGCTTTCCATCTTTCCTTTATGCAATGAGGTGGTTTTCACTTTGTATTCTTTCTTTTTTTTTAATTTATTTTTGCTCAAGATTTATTTCACTATAGCAATGATGGCAAAAATGTTATCCATCCTGATATCCATGTTGCTTGATGTACAATTTGGCTTGTTATTTTCTTCTCGTGTCCATCTCAAAGTAGTGAGTTATGCATAAGGCTGTAAATGAACGGAACGTTTGATGAGCAACTCAATATTCAGTTCAATAAAAGATCGTTCATGCTTAGTTTATCAATATTAACAAACAAACTTGAATACAATTTTAAATGCACGCTTGGTAAGCGAACAAGTTTGAACATACTAGTGTTTGGTATATTAATGTTCGTGAACTGTTCATAGGAAATTCATGAACATGCTCAATTATAAGGTTTAATATAATGCTCTTTTAGAGATTTTATTACATCTTATTTATTAATAAGAAAACAATTCATGAATTATGATGATGAGTCTATTCATGAATACATTAATATCTTTGATATATAAGAGCTCATTTATAGTTTGTGTTCGTGAACTAAAATATATATGAGCTTGTTCGCGAGCACATTAGTGAGCGCGTTTGCGAACCACATGAACCAAGCCCAAACGTGCCTTTATATTCACAAACCAAGCTCGAACAAGCTTGATACAAGCTTGAGCACGGGATCGGTTTTAGTAAACACATGAACTTGAACAAACTATTGGTCAGTTCAACTCGGTTCATTTACATAGGAGATTGGAATATTTCATTTTGTTAATTTTTTCACTCAAGTGAATATCTTGATTTTCACTTAATTAGCCTGATTGCTTTAAACTGTCTGATGTGATTGCATATTTTAATGGAACTACTTTCTATTTTCTCCTGTAAAATTGCCATTCATTTTCCCTCATCATTCCCGTGGCTACACCCTCTCTTTTTAAGGGTGAAGATGCCAATGCAAAAGCATCTGTTTAGTAATGAAATTGTGAATAGGTTAAACAAAAGCTTAAAACACTTGAACTTTATCTCCAAATATTTTATCATCTCCGAATATAAAATTGAGCTTTATCTAATAGATAACATGCCCAGTTGGGTTGTGCAGCTCCTGATTTGGCCTCAGATGATATCTTGGGTGTTTGGAGAATAGATGATAATGAGCAAAGTTTCTCTACTCAGCCTTTCCGAATAAAGTATGCACGGCAGGATGTCCTTTTGTCTGTTATGGTCTCTTTCAACTTAAATGTTGGATCAGATGAGGTTAGCATTCAGTTTTTTAGCTTCTTGAAGATTATTATTTGAAAGCATACCACTTTATAGTTCCTCCAATTTGAATTATTTTACCTCACCTTTTTCATTGTGTTGGATGTATGTATAGTGTGAAGTTATTAACATGCTTGCAATATGCAGGTTCCAGCTGCATCAGCTGTAATATTAAAATTTGAACTCTTGTTTTCTCCCCTATTGGAAAATGGGTGAGCGGACTATCTAACTCTGGTTTTCATTGTTGTAATACCAGTTGTATTTTTCTTATTCTTCTGAGTTATTCTCATTTAAGTGCGATGAGATGATATGTGCAGCCCCCATCTGTGAATCCTTCTATGTTTTCTTACAGCGGTGAGATGCAAGCTTCATTTGAGGCATTTTCAACTGCAATTCATGAATTCAGGATTCCACCAAAAGCACTCCTTGGCATACATTCCTACTGCCCAGTTCATTTTGATGTTTTCCATGCAGTACTTGTTGATATAAGCATACATACCGTTCTTCTGAAAGCTGGTACAACTTTACAGAAGGTACCCAGGTTTGTGGAAGTCATCTTCTACGTTGTGGGCCTTGTGGTACTCTGGTGGGAAAGTTATTTATGCTGACTAATATCACCTTTTAACTTGTACCAATTCCAGCTTTTCCGAAGATGATGCTGAGGATATTTCTAAACAACCCAATCAAGTAATTTTCTTTCAAACACTTGTTCTTCTTCTTCCAGCTTTATAGTGGTCAATTTTATTTTTATCATTTCTCTTAATGTTCAAGTTACAATGCTATTGTGTAGGAATTATTTTCAGCTTTATGTTTTGATCAATAGCATTGTTTTAATTATTCAAGTGATATTACTTGGATTTTGATGATCTATAAATTTTTTTTGGAACATTTGATTCAATATTTATCTTGATATAATGTCATGTTATATAGGGAAAGTAATTTTTTTATTTTATGACACATGTAGGTCACTTTATAAAAATTATAAAATTATCACTCAAAAATAATATTTAGACGTCAAGAAATCTAGATAATATTGACATAACATCAAAATAGCATTGAACCAAACTCCACTTATATACCATTCAAAACTTTGAATATTTCTTGCATGCCACCCTCTTCACAAAATTTGAACTATCGGGTGGCATGTAGTTGAAAGTGCATGTAATATTCAAAGTTTTGTGTAGCATGTATGTAAATCCCCTCTCCCCTTTGGAAACCAAGCCATTTAAGAGAGTATGAAATGATAAATTATTATAGGTCTGTTGATATCTTAATTAATCTCTTAACTTGAATTTTTCTTTTATTTTTTAAGAACTTAAGTAAATTTCTTTGTCAGAAAAGTTATTTGTTGGTTACGTTAGGAATTATTTGTATTTTTTCAATCTGTTGTCAGTTACTTGGTCAAAGAATAAGCTCAAGGGCAATTGAGCTTGTTAAATCATTGTTAATGTCACGGGAAATTCTAGTTGAGGAACTACAAAGGATCAGTAAAATGATTGATCGGACAATTGATGACATAACTGAGGCTGACTTGAACTTTGGTAGATTTGGGATGTATTCCTCGTTGGGTTCAGATATGGCTGATTTCAATTCTCACGGGAAGATGGGAATGGCACACTTGGCTGGTATCTTACAAAATATTTTTGAGGTAAATATTTTTGAGGTATTTCATCTCTTGGACTGATTTAAATTTTCTCTAAATCATTATTTAGTTTCTTCTATGCGATTGATGATAGTAATTTCTGTTTATGCAGAAGTCTAATGGTATGATTGATGTTCAAAATGATGTCATTTTATATTCACTGTCTACGGAAGAGCTTCTTGATGTATTTGTTTCTGTGGGCAGCCAGCTTTCATTCATATGGATTGCATTTTTGAATTTTCATAGGTATGCATGTTTTGGATATGACGTGTAATTATTTTCACCTACAAGATTTATGCATACAGTTTGTAAACCAGTTGAGGCATTGTTGAAAAACCAAATTTTCATCTACAAATATGTGTTTGTCATCATTGGCAATCTTTAGAATCTCCATAAAAGAGAGCTGTCACAACATGATGTAAGATTTTGTGATTAATCTTTAGATTCTTTATTTTGAGTTTTTACCTTGGTACGTCTTTGTATATATTAGTGCTACCCGTGTATATGTTACTTATCTTTAAGTGTCTTTCATGTAAGCTAATGGGTTTGATTTTTAACCCATATAAAAGTTTGAATTTTATTGTACCTGAACCCATGTAAAAGATATAACAGCGTTTGACTTCATCCTGTGAAAAAGGTTAGACTTTAATTCATAAAAGATCGAGTTATATTTTAGCTTTGAAAAAATACGTGGTTTGTTCTTGTGCCTAAAAAAAGAGTTGATTGTAAGGATTAAACTAGTGCGGTATGCTCATAAAGGAGCTGAACCACTTGAATCGAGCATGTTCATCTTTTCTCTTGCTCTTTGCAGTTTTATTGTTTGCTACATTTACCAAAACGTGTTAGTTTTCTCTGGCCACCTTTCCACAACTATTGTTGAATTAATTAAATATTTTTTCTTCGGCTTTTCTTGAACTCTTTCTAGGTTGGTTAGTCAATTTGACTGGTCAATTTCAAAATCGACTAGGTGCCAGTTGATTGCATCCGATTGTCATTCAAATTCTATCGACTTGATATCAAGCACTAAATTGATTTCACATAACCTATATGCTATATATATATATTGAATTAAATTAATTACAAGTAGTCTTAACTAAATATTAGTTATTACTTATATTTTAATTATTCTAATTAAGGTGATTTATTTTAATATTTTAATTACCTAATCTATTTTTTAGTTACCCAATTCACCCCCTCTTTGGAAGCACCAATATCATGATATCTTGGTTTGTACGAGCCACTTGTTTGCTGTGAGTTTATAGGGATAAACAATCTTTGATGCTGATAGTGGAGATTTTATCTAGTTGAAATTGTTATCTAAATGTTACTATACATAAATTAACTAGGATCTTGTATATGAGGAAATTCAAAAAGCTAGAGAAGGCAACGTTAACCTAAGACTGTCATTATTGCCATTAATAGTGGTCTGTTTTGATAACTCGTTGAATATCAGTGAAGGATTTACAAAACCTCATTACTCTCAGATTTTCTGAAGGCGCGTTACTTTAAGACTTTAGGCAATGGCAGTGATGTCCTTATGTGGGATATTGCCTGTTGGAGATTAAACATCATTTTTGTGGTATGTTTTTAGCTAATATTATGTAATAAACAGCATGCCAACAACTTGGTAATCTTCTATTAAGTAATTAAGTTGATCCAGATAGCAGACTTGTATGCACTTGTTTGTCTCTGCTGCTGCAAATGATATCTGACTCTGGTGTGGATGTGAATTTGCATGCCTGCAAATCTTAGTTCCGTAGGTATATAATAGCGGCTTTCCTATTTTTAGGCAAGATATTTTTATCAATTTGCAAGATTTTGCTTTTGTTACTTCATTCTGTTGCTTTTCACAAGCTATATTGTATATTTGATCCAGGTCACATAGGATCAGGATCATTGAACAGCTACGGAGTGCCTGGGCTGCTGATAGGAAGGCAGAATGGTCAATTTGGATGGTCCATTCTAAGATTGAGATGCCTCATCGCTATTTGAGAAGCATTTCAAATGACTCATCCCAGCGCAGCGCACTTGGAAAGGCTGTTCAGCGAAAATCCGGTGATGATGTAATTATGTCTGTTAAAAGTTTCATGATGATTTTAAAATATTTGAGGCTTTTTGTTGGTCTTTTCTTAAGTTTCTTGTGGCTTTCCTTATTCTCATGGTAAAATTTTATCAAAAGTTTGTCAGTTAATGAATTGTTAGTTTTATTATGTCCAGCCAGCACAAAATGCAACTGCCCGTGCTGAACTACATCGGAAAAGCATCGCTCAAATGAAGGTGTAGTCTGATATTTCTTCAGCTTTTTAACTGTTTGTGCATAACGGTGCCCAAGTTTATTTATACTTAACTGTCATGCAGATTAATAATAGATCAATACAAGACATGCAAATTTTTGGTGATCCTTCACGAGTGCCTGTTGTGATTGTGGAACATGTCATGAACACCACTGTTCATGGTTCTGGTAACAACAAATCCTTATTTGCTGCGAAGCAGACTGATTCTGCTACAGTTACTACCAGATTTGTTGGAAAGGATGCATCAAAATCATCAGTATTGGGTAAAAGAGGGAGCCGTGTGCTGAAAGTTGTTGTTTTCGTGCATGGATTTCAGGTTTCACCATTTGCCATGCATTCATTACTGCTAGGGTTTTCGGACTGTTTCAGTTTGCCTCCAAGCTAACATGAATCATTTTTCAAGTAATCAAATCTGGAACAATAAATTCGGATAATGTGAAATAGTTACTGTATTATCTACTTATACATTTTCCTCTGTCAATACCCTTGCAACTAGTGTTCAATGCACCAATATCTGGAAAAACATATATTTAATTTCAAGGAAAAACATATATTCAAGTAACTAGACTTACGAAGCATCAAAATGTGTGTTGAACAATATGAATGATGATTTAAGTTCTTGGAGTAATTCCTGTTCTTATTCTCTGTATATGATAGCCTTGGAACTTAGGTTTTGTTTGGCATTGTTGTATTGTACGAAAAATATTGTATAATGTTGTTTTCTATTTAGTAAACTATTGTTAAAAGCTATTGTTAAAACAAAACTATTAGATAGAAGTAAACTAATATCTAGTCAGTTGATATTTTTGATCAAATTGGACACATATATAGGTGTATTTTTAATTATATTTATATTGTTGATGCATAATGATATATATTATTATAACATGTTTTGTATATGATAGATTTCATTATGTGTGTATTTAGAAGTATACATACATTAATTAGTAGCTATATATAATAACTATTTTAAATTTTATATATATGTATATATGTATTGTTGATAGTTAATTTAGCTTGAACTTTTTTTAATTATATATGCATATGGGTATATTTGTTTTAAATTATTTAAAGCTAAAGTAGCATTCCAAAAAGTTTTTTTTTAGTTTTCATGCACTTGTTTTTTAGCTTTTAGAAAGTTGAAATTTCTTTTATGGTCGTTTTATCAAATGCGGCCAAAAGTGTTTTGTTCACTAAAAAGTTACGCCAAATATAAGCCAAGGTGCCTTGGGATTAGTCAACCTCTTGGTGGAATTATGGGCAAGTAATTTCTCAATGAGACTAAAGCTTTTGTCATGCCTGATGGCTTTACTACATTGCAAAAATCTTTAAATTACATTTGATTTGTAAGCTATAAACCAAAAATCATCTAAATTCGAAAACAAAATGTTAGGTGATCTGTCAATAAGTTGGCAAGTCTGATAATTTATATTTCTCAAAATTATGATTTGAAATAGTGATTTTTTAATTTATATAAATTCATTAATGGATTCTAGAGAATCTACATGTGTCTTTATGAGAAGGAACATTTATGGTTGAATGATTAAAATCCTATTTACTTGAGAAAGGCTTTTGATATCATACTGTTACCATTGTATTGTGTGCATACAAACTCTTATTCCCCTGAATGTAAATTTACACTTCAATGCAGGGCCATCATCTGGACCTAAGGCTTGTCAGGAACCAATGGCTTTTGCTAGATCCTGGAGCTGAGTGTCTCATGTCAGAGGTTAATGAAGAAAAGACTTCTGGTGACTTTAGGGAAATGGGAAGCAGGTTAGCTCAAGAAGTGACCTCTTTCCTCCGGAAAAAAATTGACAAGCTTTCAAGATATGGAGGTTGCAAGGATATAAAACTTAGCTTTGTTGGGCATTCTATTGGCAATGTTATAATACGAACTGCCTTAACAGGTTTCGTCTTTTAACTCAAAATGAAAAAGACTGTACTTTGAGAACATTGATTCAGATATTGTACTTAACGCCGTTGGTCACATTGCAGATAGCCTGTTTGATCCTTATCGAAAGAACCTTTATACATACCTGTCTGTTTCTGGGCCACACTTGGGTTATTGGTACAGCTCAAACTCCATATTCAATTCTGGCTTGTGGCTTTTAAAGAAATTGAAGAATACTCAGTGCATTCATCAGCTTACGTTCAGTGATGATCCAGACCTTCAGAATACCTTCTTTTACAAGCTCTGTAAGGTGATATGGACCAACTTTTCATTATGATTTGATGGGCTGAGTTAACAGACTTCACTTAATGAAAAATATCATTTGCACTTAGCAATGCTTTGTTGTTGTAGAAAAGCTGGGTTGTCAACTGTAGTCCTAGTTTCAACTGTTTTATAAATAAATAAAGCTAGTTAGCCCCAGGCTTCTGGGGCTTATTTCTTTTTCAAAAATAGGGAACACTTCTTAAATTTGTTGTGGTATTGTCCACTAGCCATGGTGTTTTGGACACAGCTTTAAACACATATATTGAAGCTTCTTGGTTTTTGTCATGGGTTGCAGTTTTGGTCATGGACATTAGGATATGATATTCTTCATACTTTCTTGCATGCTTTATTGTAGGTGGGCTTCTTTTATTTTATGATCAGAGCTTAGTTGCTTAAGTTAACTGAATGGCCAGTGTTTGCCTTTGGATTCCTTTTTGCTCTGTTATCATGTGTATTTTGTGCGGCTACCTTTTTCTTTTATCGCTGTAGTTCTTTATACCTATCTATTTGTCTGTTGCAGCAGAAGACTTTGGAGAACTTTAAGAACATTATCCTATTGTCCTCACCTCAGGTATTCATTTCCCTTCGGTCACATTTTAGAAAACAAGTCTTTTCTGGAAATATATATTGTTGATTGGCATATAAGAACTGTTCTCTTTGCTGCAATAATTAAAAGACTATTCTCATTTCAAAAAAAAGGACTATTCTGCTTCAATATTCATCTTGTCATCGTTTGAAAGAAACATTGGAAATGTTGAAAGAATATTATTGGGAAGATTTTTAATTGTCTTTTAACTTATATTGCTCGGGAACGTCTTTATTCTATTGTTGAGAGCAAGTTTTCTCTCTTTCTTGGATATTATTACTAGGATCTGGAAAATTTGAAACCTTGTACTTAAGTCTATATGGTTGATGTCTCAACCAATATGCTCGCCAATGTTTTCCATGCTTTGCAGAATATCCTCAATTTTAGAGAGCTACTGTAAGTCTTACAATAGAAGAGTCAGGAGCTGAATCATCAGATTAGTTGAAGTTACTGTTGAAGAGGCTTTTTAGAGATTTCTTTATCCAAAATACTTTTGGTTTTTTTGGATTGATTCAGTTGTCAAGCTGACTGGGAGGCATGGCAGAGTACTAGAGCCTTACATTGAATGTTTGTAGGATTGGCAAGCTAGAGTAAATTGTTTCCATGTGGAGAGAGGATGGGAAAATTGTTGGTTAAGAGAAAAGATAGTTTTTTGGTAGCTCTTGGTGAGCTAGTTAAGGATCATGATTCGTGGCCTCAATTTCTCCATTTGCGAAAATTGACATAGAAGACAGGAACATGGAAAATTTTTATAGAAAAGCTGAAAGTATATTGAGAGAATAGCTTGGACATTACTGATACACTTATATGTGCAAAATAACATATATTCTACAACTGCACTTCTATTCTCTTTTCCAATTGGTCATATACAAGCAACTGTTTGTTAAGTCGACTCAACTCGATCACCATAAGTCTGACTCGAACGCAATTCAACTTCAATTCAAATGGAAAGGGTTGGCAGCTAGTTGGGTTTGATCAACTTTTAGTCAACTCGATTAACAAAAAGCTGACTCGAACTCGACTCCAATTCAAATGAAAAGGGTTGGCAACTAGTTGAGTTTGAGCGACTTTTAGTCAAGTCAACTTGGCTCAATTAACATAAGGTTGACTCATACTCTTTCCAATTCAAATCCAAATCAAATTTGAGATGAGAAATGTTAAAATTCGAAAAAAATGTTATGTTGAATTAACAAGCTTTTGGGTCATATTCCCATTTGCAGTTTTTCATTCCTTGGTTAGCCCTCCATTAAGCTGAGGAAATTATGTTGTATGCTTTGCAACTCGTTACCCATCACTCTATGTTATATGCTTTGTCTAAATCTACTTGATAGTATTTCCTAGTGTTTTTTTTTTTTTTTCACTTGATCTCAACTTGAAATTATCAGAGTTAATATTAATTCTATCCATAGTTATCTTGTTTTTCTCTCAAACCTTATAAATGACTGGGAAAACATTAAAATTGTAAAATTGTTGTATGTAGCAGTACCGCAATTTATTGTTAATTGCAATGCATTTCTGTATATATATATATTTTTTTCTATTTTGGTGTAGGATGGCTATGTTCCTTATCATTCAGCACGGATCGAGCTATGCCCAGCTTCTTCATCGGATTACTCGAAGAAAGCTCAAGTGTTCTTGGAAATGCTCAACGACTGCTTGGATCAAATACGCGCTCCTTCGTCTGAGCAGCGCACGTTGATGCGATGCGATGTCAACTTTGATACATCAAATCAATCGAAGAATTTGAATACCTTCATCGGCCGAGCAGCCCACATCGAGTTCCTTGAGACCGATATTTTTGCTAAGTTTATCATGTGGTCCTTTCCGGATCTCTTCCGTTAAAAAACTGTTTGGCTTTCAGGTCTCTTACTTTCTCATTCATTTGTGCAGTCAGTTCTATGGGACAGGTGAAAAGTAGGCATTACATTTCGATGGGGACAATGCTCCATCGCCTCAAAAATGACCTTTAAGATTTTTTTGGCAATGTTTTTGTCCATTGAACGAAAGTATTGCCCTACGAGTGATGCACTCACTGTTCAAAGGGTCCAAAGGTTAATTCTATAGATATATTTTGGGCTACATATCATTCATAAATGCTTATTGTAGAGGAACTGTAGATTCTTCAGGTGAAAAGAAAAAGTATTTCATTGTTGAAATGTAATTACGTAGCTATAGAGGAGTTTTTTTTTTTATAATGGAGTTTATTGTTCTTGATCTTATTTTGCTTTGACTTCCTTTCGATAGATTACATGCTTGATTAGTTATCTCACGTTATATATAAATTTTAAAATTAAAATATAATTACTTTACACCTCTTATATATTTAAAAAATATAAAATTGTATATTAAACTAATAATTAATTTCACATTCACATTTTAATATAATAATTAATCTTATATCACAGCAAACATAATTTCACATTCACATTTTAATATTAATAATTAATCTTATATCACAGCAAACATACATTCAGGATTTTGATATGCGGGCAATGTGTTGGCATGTACCTATATTTTATTTAGGTACCAATAAAGTATACAAAGTTTGTGGTCGACCATCTCAAGCCTCAATGATATTAAAATGAATAGCAAGCATGATGATCTTTTGAAATACTAATAATTGACATCAATCTTGAATTCAAAAAAAAAAAAAAAAAACTTGATATCAATCCCAATAGAAATTATAATATCATACCAAAAAAAGTTGACATTTGATATTTAATCAAACCTAATTTTAACAGATTCAGTGTATTTTCACATTATTTTATATAGCGCGAACATTAATTTAATAAGCTGATTTTTACATTTGAAAAAAAAATCCTAGAAAATAATCAACTTGACATTCGTGTTTATTTTTTAAACCGCCTTGTTAGAATTGCAGCTAAAGATAATTAGTCTAAAAGACCCACCCAGGAGCTTATTAATAATTTGATGATCAAATTTATCTTCTTTTTTTTTAAATTATTTTGAAGAAATCTTTTTTTGATAGTTACATGCATACAACTTCAAACCAATATGACTAGCCAAAGGGGAATCCCTTGATTGATGTAGGGATTTTTCTCCATTGAGATTCCGTTGTGAAGTCGTGTTAAACCTTTCTAATATTTGAGTTACATTCTTTTGGTATCATTGAAATTCTAGTTTTTCGTTGGTCTGTGCGCATTGATCGACCTCTATATATATCACAAGTATTTCAGTATTGACTTTTGCTGCTATTATTATATATTCGTAATTGTCTTCTATTAAAACAAAATCTCTAATTAATTATATAAAAAAATAATTTTCCCAAGATTTAATCAAAAAAAAAAGTCAAACATACTACGAAATAGCCTACTTTCACGGAGTGATGGAAAAGTTAAATATCCACTATAAATATCAAGTACAAATAAGCGCAAATAACTGAGAATCAAAGCTCTTTTACAATCTAGATGGAGAAATATGATAAATCTCACTAAAAAAGAAAATTTTAACCAAGTAAAAAGGATGCATGAAATGTCAACCGAAGACCTCCAACTAATCGCCAAGCCAAGCTTCCTTCATGTAAATTGGATTCACATTATTTATCTTCATTTTTAAAAATTTCAGTTTTCTTCTTCTTCTCTCTCTAAATTTTCTCTTTTTTTTTTCTTCCCAACTGGTTGCTTCTACATCCATGCCAAACCCCTTTACAAAAATTTATTTTATTTTACATATATTACATCAAATATACAATTTAATATTGTTAACACGTGGTTCCTGCGCTGCATCTTGACCGTACGCATGACGCCTGACTGGCCTCCATTTCTTTGACTTATTTGCTGATTCATCTATCTGACTTTACAGAACCTTTGACCAAGTCAAACGTCGGACACGATGGTTCAACCTAACCTCATGCCCGATAAGCCAGAATCATCCCTGGTAACATCGGGTACGAGGTTACAGAGCAGTACCTGTCACAATCAGCTCCACCGAACCGCGCCGCTCCCCGTACAAGGCACCTTTTTCCAGACCCGCAAATCAAGAATCTGCATGTTCCAGCAATCACGGATCCCCAGAAGAAGTACAAATATTAAAAGATATTGTCCTCCTTTCGCGGCTGCAGGCCTTCCCGGTGGCAGACAAACGGTACGAACTCAAAGCCTGTCCATCACCTTTCCTCCGGAAAACCAGGATAGAGCCACACATCCTGCCGTCTATAAATACCACTGAACAGTTCACCAGCAGAGAGAGAGAAAAAAAAAAGAAGAGGAAGAAAGGGCAGGAGGGACGATCAGCTCCATCAAGAAGGAATCTCCCCACTCTCATTGTAAAGAGAGGCTCCAACTGAGGAGTTCTCTCCTTCTTCTTCTTCTTTCTAAAAGAAAGCATTGTACAAGCCAGCGATGTCACTTCTTCCTATTAGTGAAATTCCTTCGCTGATCGACCGGTGGACGTAGGGGATTTTCTCCCTAAACCACCTTAAACCTCTGTGTGTTTCTCTGAATGCTCGGAACTGGTTCCCTCCTTGAGCTTTCATTAACAAGCTTACTATCTTGCGAGCCGCCGTCTCCCGGAACTCTTTTTCTTTTTGGTATTTCCTAGAACCCCCACATCCTACGTCAACAAATATATATCTAAAATACAAGTAACAATCGTTCCAACAAGTTCTTTATTTTTTTCTCTAAAAATATCTAAATCTTAAATTTTAAATTAAATTCAAGAAATAATATTAAATTTAAGGTAATATTATTAACATGTTTTTTTCTATAAAAGTTACTTCTCATTAAACTAAATAATTAATTTTTTTTTAATAATGTCTTTGACTTTCACCCAATCTGGCTTACACCTGACCCACACTGCTTGGCTCAACGTCAAGCTCACACTTGGCATTGTGGCACACAACCAGGACCACATAGCCTTTGGGAAAGTTGTTGAGAATTTATCCTAATAAACAATAATATTTCATTAAAAATAATAATAATAATAATATTTTAAAGAAAAAATATTAAATCAAACTTACAATAATTTAGAAATAACCAATATATCTAAATAATATTGACCAATATATTTAAATAATACTAAATCAAATATCTCTTTAGTTTTATTTTGTAAAAGGAATGTATTTAAGATATGAAATAAATTTATTTTAATATAAACAAATAAGCAACCCCCATATAGTTTTGGCCGGTTATGAATATAAATATTAGTTTTTTATTTTCATGAAACTTTGCACACATAAAATTCTGTCAAAATTTATATTTTATTTCAAAATTTATATATTTAATTCTCAATTCTGAAAATTAAATCTCTTTTCAGCTTTACCAAAATGAACATGTTTTAATTATTCTGTAATTCTCTTTGTATTTAATTTACTGAAATATAAACTTTTAATTATTTACTGTAAAAAATATCAAATTCATCTTTTATTTTCATAAAAATAATTATTAATTAAATTATACATAATTCACTCAAAATTCAACGTAATGATATATATTAGGGCTGTCACAGATCCGATTTTGAGTCGAGCCAATACCGGCTCGAAATCGGATTTATTACATTTCGATCGACTCGAGCTCGATTGGGTTCAATTCCGAGCCGGTTTGAGTCGATTTCAATCGACTTCTAGCCGATTTCGATTCATTTTCGAGCCGGCTTGAAAATGAATCAAATTTCAATATTTTTTTTTGCCGATCGTTCGACTCGATCCGGCTCGAGATCAGCTCGGTTTACGATATATATATATATATATTTCTGAAATTCAACATATATATATATATTTAATAAATATTATATACATATATTATATATATGTATTATAATATAAAATTATTTTGATTCAAGCCGATTTTGAGTTGGATCGAGCCGAGCCTACTCCGACTCGAAATTATTACTGAGCCGAACTTTTGGCTCGTTAGTCAGCTCATTTAGATCGACTCGATTTTAATTCGATCTAAAATCGTTTTAATTTTTGATCGATTTTAGATCTTTCGATCCGTATTAACACCCTTATATATATATATATATATATAGAAACAAATAAAACAAAACTTCCTATTTTGAAACGTCATCGAAGAAATTGGAATGTAAATATTTAAATCCTTCCTACTTAATTAATGATATAATTATATGATAATATATATATATTTAAGTTGTTTTTATCCAAATGAAATAAAAAACTCTGGTATTTGTCATATGAGTAATAATAACCTCTGTATTTAAGTCCGCTACTGTTCTTAGTTGATGAGAAAAAGACGATGGCAGCTCCGGCGACGGTGGAGGCAGTGGAGGAGGTGGTGGTGGTGGGCGGAGGGATCGCCGGACTGGCGGTGGCGGTGGCGCTGAGGCGGGTGGGGAAGCGGAGCCTGGTGCTCGAGCGGTGTCCGGAGCTCCGGGTGAGCGGCACTGCCATCTTCCTCTTCCCCAATGCGTGGAGGGCACTTGAGGCTCTTGGGATTGCTCATAAGCTCCGTGCTAATTACCCCATCCTTCGAAGGCATATTTTAATTAAAATCAGCTTTATTTCACATTTTTATAAATTTAAAAAAAAATTATCATATATTAGTCTGATTTGCTTAGAATTAAATTTCAGTTTATTTTTTAAAAAACCTTTCACTTGAAAAGAATTTTTTTAAAAAAATATAAAAACCAAAACAAAAATATGTCATTGCTATCAGTAATTCCACATCTTAGGCTTGTTTGGAAAAGGCCTAAAAATGGGTTAAAAATTAAAATAATAATATTTTATTTTTATTATAAATTTTAATAATTTTATTTCACATCCAATACAAATTTCAACCTTAAAGATCAACTTTATTTCACATCCAATACAAATTCCAACCTTAAAATCAACTTTATTTCACATCCAACACACCTCCCAATATTAAAATAAATTTCTTTTCTATCAATTCTATAAAATAAAATATTTTTTTTCCTTACCCAAATTTATCCTCCAACCAAACAAGAATTTGCAAAAGAACAGTTTTATGTGTGGAATTTAATTTTGAATAAGTTTGAATTCAAATCTTTAAAGATCAATAATAGGCTTATTAATTAACCATATTAATTAGTTAAAGTTTCTTGGTAGAAAACATCCTCCCCATGCATGCTAAACTGAAGTTAATCTTCTATAAAAAAAAAAGAGAAATTAATCTAGCTGTTATATTAATCTCATATTCTAATTAATCCTTGCAGCATATATACACATATATCGTAAATTAATTTTATTTTAAATATTATACTAATTCTTTTCAGTACTATATATGCAAATATCAAAGCAACTTTTTTAATCACTTGAATTTGACTTACAACACATTTAGTAATTCGTTGATATCTTAATATTATATTATATTATCTAAATTTCATGATATCTATGTGCCATTTTTTGAATAATAATTTAATAATTTTTAAAGAGTTATTTTGAAGATATCATTAAATCAAATAATTATTTTCTTTAGATAATATGAAAAGTATTAAAAAAATATTAAACCAAATTTTCCTTTAATTTTTATTAAATTATCATTTTTTTACATGATTTTTTTCTTTACATGGTTTACTTTAATTGGTTACTTGGTTATTTTATGGCCTCGTTTGGTTAAGAAATGTTTTAGAGATGTTTAAATTTTTTAAAAAAAGAAAAAATTTTAATATTATAACATTAAATAAAATTGTTTATTATTTAGAATCACGTTGGATATAAAATAAAACTAATTTATTTTATTAAAATATGTATTGAATGTAAAATAATATTGTTTTTTAAGTTTGAGATTTGAATAAAATTAATTTTAAATATTTAAATTTATGTATGAAGTAAAATAAATATAAAATATTAATAAAACAAATTGAAAGAATTTTAAAGTTTTGGGGTTTTTACATACAGGACATGAAATTTACATGAAATTACGTATTTCATCATCAATTCGTAAATATTACTACTATCACACCATATTCATTTAAATTTTACGCATTTCACATATTTCACATATTTCATATACTTTATAATATTATATATAAATTAAAATACATAAATTTATTAATATTTAAATTCTAATATATATTTTTATTTTTTACTGTAAACACATCATGAATTTTCTTACTTCAATTAAAAATTATAATCATGTGGATTTAAATTCGACACCCTAATTGGAAATTTTAAATAGGATAAATAAATTAAAATACATAAATTCATAAATATTTAAATTATTATTTATATAAATTAATTTATTTATAGTATTTAATTAATATATTAATAATATAGTTAAGATCAATGCCAATTTAGAAATATGAAGTTCACCATCAAAGAATATGGTGTGAAATATGTGAAATGCGTAAAATTTAAATGAATATGGTGTGATAGTAGTAATATTTACGAAATAATGATGAAATGCATAATTTCGTGTAAATTTCATGTCATGTACGTAAAAATCCCTAAAATTTTTTAAAGCCCAATCAAACAAACTTATTACCTTGGAGTTCGCATGCATTCAATATAAATTTCAGCATAACGAATGACTATACTTTTTGCATGCTATACAGTACTTTATTTTTTACTTCCATTTAACTTTTTTTTTTCTCAAACAATAAAAACATGAGAAGAAATCAATTTAATATGAGTAAACAAATTCAAATTTTAAAAAAGGTTTTCATAAATGGCATCTTATTATTTACGTATTTCACACCCCAATATGAAAATATTATAAATTTTACGTTCAAAATGACTTCATAAATTGTGCATTTTACACCCTATTTTGAAATACAAAATATTTAAAAAAATAAAATAACTTGTATACAAATCAAAGGAAAAAAACTAATTTTACTAAAAAGTGTAAAAATTACTTTAATCTTACCATCTGCATAAATTTTGAAATTAATTTTTATTATTTGATTTTTTTTTAAACTAAATTAAATTAAAATATGCAAACAAATTAATGCTGTCTAATGGTGGAAAATTAAATTTGCAGAGGCCGCGTGACGAATCTGGCTACTGGAGCATCGCAGGAGCAGCAGTTCTTCGGCTCGGCCGACGCAAGGTTATTTTATAAACATTATTTTTATTTTTTATTTATTTTTCCTTTGATGAGGACAAGGGTAAACTGCAATCAGGTCCTTCTAATTTTAGTCAATGTGCATGTAAGTTCCTTTAGTTTTCAATTACAATAAATCACTCCCCTTATATGACATATTATGCAAATAAGTTCTTTTCAAATTAAGCAAAATAGTAAGTTTATGTACTATAAAAGCTATTCATTTATTGAGAAATATAATAAAAAAATTTAAAGAGAGAAAGAAAACTTATATTTGGCTTCTATTGATTTGAAAAAAACTGTAATAAAGTCTTAAGGAAAGTACTATAAAGAATTTAAGAAAATAAAGGGATTTGTATTGCCTATATTCAAATTATTAAAGAAGCTAGCTATTTCCTATGTTCGGACATAAGAAAGTTTGACTATGAATTTTTCTATCATAGTTGGATTACACCAAAGCTCAACTTTAAATTCGTATCTTTTTATTTTGGTTGTGAAAGTCCTGATTGAATATATCTAAAATAAAGCACTTTGATAATATGCTCTTTACAGATATATTATCCTTGTTGATTGTTGATGCAAAAAATATGCCACAACAGAAAGAAATGGGATGATTTTTACGTGGAAACTCGAATGTCTAGGAGAAAAACCACGATGTCGTCTAGACGATTTGAATCCACTAATCGAATCTCTTCTCTTACAAATCTTGAGGATCTTTAAAGGGAGACCAAATGAATACAAGAGAGAGAAATAGAGAGAGGGGGGCAGCTCGGCCAGAGAGAGAGAGAGAGACCTCCCCTCTAGGGCATCCTCCTTCCCCTTATTTATACCCTGGAGAAGAGGGGACATAATAGGTACAGTCTGGCACATCTGACACATATTCCTGCAAAGGAAGATTAAGCAGTGGACGCCCATGCCACCTTAAATATTGAGTTAACGTAGTAGTATGGAGGGTACGACCTGGTGATATCTCTTTGAGCTGCTGTTCGACTTGGGACCCTATTTTGTCTTGGGTTGCTGTTCGACTTGGGACCCTGTTTGTCTTGGGCTGCTGTTCGACTTGAGCTGCTGTTCGACTTGAGCTACTGTTCGGCAAAGGGTGTTAGAGAAGGTTCTAACAGTGCTCCTCACCCAATCCTATGCACCAAAAAAATTCTTAAATGGTGTAATCAGACCACTCATTGATGAATGAGGTATGATCCATGGACTCCCCGGGTACGTCCTCATGCCTAGAAGGCTTCTTCTTCCCACTGATAAGCCTAGCCGGATTCCCAACTGCAGTTGTCCTCGGAGGCACGTCGATCAGCACCAAGGATCCAGCGCCGATCTTGGCCCCTTCCCCTATCCTTACATTCCCTAGAATGGTTGCACCGGCACCGATGAGAACCCCATCGCCGATCTTGGGATGGCGGTAGCCGCCAACCTTGCCAGTGCCGCCTAGGGTTACATGGTGAAGAATAGATACGTTGTTGCCGACGACGGCGGTCTCGCCTATGACAAGGCCGGTGGCGTGGTCGAGGAGGATGCCTTTGCAGATGCGAGCAGCGGGGTGGATGTCGACGGTGAAGACGTCGGCGATGCGAGAGTGGAGAGCGAGGGCGAGGGGCCGACGTTCTTGCGTCCAGAGGAGGTGTTACGACAGGAAACAATCAAAGATTTTTTACGTGGAAAACCGACTGGCGGAAAAACCACGGCTCCTTTTCGAGGAGGCTTGAAAGATCACTAGAAATGCGTTCTTTTGGTTACAGTGTATTTGAAGGATATTTTTTGAATCCAGCCCCTTTGAAGGCTGCGTACAGGAAGTATATATACTCTGGGTCGGTTATGTCTAGTCACTTCCAGCCGAGTAATCTATGACCTTAGCGACGGCCCAATTAATGCCTGCGGATGGCTAGTATGTGACTCATGTACGGTGTATCAGCGGTCATGGTCTGTCGGCGGGAAAACCGCGTTTTCCTCAGAGAAGTACAATCCCCAACGGTTAGATGTCACATCGGGGCCTTGTTCTTCAGGATCTCCTTCGGCGTCTGCTTTTCGGGATGATACTCCTTCTGTTCGGCTTGGGTGCCCTGCTCACGTGGAGACCACGTGAGCAACCACGTGGACGGTTCAGATGAAGAAGGCGCGAATCCAATTACAACATGCCCCCCGATAGTCGTGAAGCGCATTGATGTGCGTGCCCAATTGCCACGTGTACCGCAGTGATCTATAAATATTCTGTGAAGCATTGATGGGACCTTCTTTTTGACCGGAGGAGAAGCTGACGCGATGGATCTCTTCTCAGGAATAGCCGGCGGTCTTCAAGGAAGGAAAACTGGGACCAGTGTCCCGGCCAAGCCGGACCCAGCTGATGCGAGACGCCCTTCAGTTCGAGAAGAGGCGTCGAAGAAGCCAAGGATCCGTCTTTCCAGCGTAGGGGACGGCGCGCGTATTCCATCCAGGTCCCCTATGGATGATGCGCGGACAGCCCCTTCGGCGGAGGATACAATTACGGGGGCTGACGACGAGGTGCGGGCGATTAGGGAGAAAAAGGTGAGTATACCTTCTGCGTCGTTGCCGGGGGTTCGGGAGGTGACTTTGCTGGAACAAGGCAATATGGCTTCGACGACCTCCTCTTCGGGCCCGCCCGGTAGTCCAGGTCCTCTGTCTGATCAGAGAGGCCCTGCGTATGTTAGTTCGACAGCACAATTCTTTGCTCGAAACGTCTGTTCCCATCTTGACAAGATAAAGGATTCTGTGGCGACTAAGGATCAGGCGGCGGCCCTCTAACAGAAGGCGGTGACCCTCGAACAGAAGGCAGAGATCTTCGAGCGAAAGATAGACGAAGTTCTCTTTCTCCTTCGAAGGCTGGATCCGTCGGAGGTAGAGAGGACGATTGTTGATCTGGAGTCGAAGTGCACTCGCCTCGAGGGCGATCTGGAGGCGGCGGTCGCCCAAGTTGAAGATTTGACGGCGGAGAGGGGGATGCTAAAATCTAGAATCGAAGAGTTGGAGGAGGAGATCCGTCGTCGAAGAGAATTTGCTCGGTCCGTTCGAGATATGCTTGTAGAGTCAGAGCCTTTGTAAATTTTTTTTTTTTTTGGCTATGTAAAAGTTTATTTTGAATGGGTAATTTGTGACATGCATCTTGTGCCTTTGCATTCCTCTGGTGTCTGAAAAAAGGAAGATAAAATTTTCGCGCCCAAAAACCTCAAAATTTGAAATTTTGGCGGCTAAGTGTTAGTCCTAGGGGATTGGGAGCGTCGGTTCCAAGGACCATATATAATGAAAAGGTGGGATTTGTGAGGTCATTTTATTCATTACTCTTGCTAGTCCTTTGGGTTTAAGACAATGGCTAAGAAGTCTCGCAGCAGAGCGAAGGATATGTGGGCCGACTATCACGTTCTTCGGGGTAAGCTGTGTATCTTACCGCATCATACCTTTGAGAGAGAGGTGTTGCAGGTATGGGGGGCGGACCCGGAAGCCGGTTTGGAGCACCCGTCGGAGATGGGGAACTTCATGACTCCGCCGGAGGGGAAAATAGCAGTGTGCCTCCATCACCTGCGCGGAGGGCTGTTCCTTCCTTTCTAGCCTGAGTTCGTGAACGTTCTCAATTACTTCGGCATCGTTCCTATGCAGCTTCCGCCGAATGCCGTCGCAATGATCTACTGCCTCGCCAAGGAGTTGCGGTGTCGGCAGATTCCTTGGGACGTCGAGATTTTCAAGGCATTTTTTTGGTTGGAGGTGAATCCTCGGCTGCGCGGATGCTTCGTTCTGAAGGGAAGGTTCTGCCAGGTCTTCAAGGTGAGAGATACAGGGTTTGCTGACTGGTACAAGCATTTTTTCTTCGTTGATCTTCGCGGAGTGAGGTTTGGTGAGCCTCGAAGAGTATGTGAGGAGAGGTTCCTTGGAGAGGGAGTTGGTTTCGAGGATCCTCGCTTCCAGGAGGTGGATGAGATTCGAAAATGTGTGCACGATGCCGAAGACTATCTGCGTGATCTTGAGTTTGACGTGCGGGAGTATACGAGTGAGTCTTGGTAGTTTGTGCTTTCCCCTTTTCGGTGAGGATGCTAATCCTGTTCTTTTTGATTGGTGTTTCAGGTCAGCCAGAGCTCGAGTTGGAGTGGTTCCGGCTCCGGTAGATAGGAAGCAAAAGGGTTCCCCACGATCGTCCGGGGCCCTCGCATCTTCCGGCGAAGAGGAGGCACGCCGTATCTGTAGATCTGGGTGAAGAGAGTTCGGTAGCGCCCCGATCTCTTGATGAGGGAGAGGACGATCTGACGTATATTGATGAGATACAAGTCAGCGACGATCCCGAAGACAGGCCTGAGAGACGTCGAGGTGAAATAGGGTCTGATGTTGAAGCGTCAGATTCTGCTGGCCCAAGTGTAGAGGAGCCCATGGAAGACGTTCGGTGAGAACCTCCGCGAATACTCCCTGAGGGGAGGGTGGACTCGACGACAAGGTTCGGCGCCCGGGCTGTTGATTTGGTGGAGCAGCTTGCCAGGGAGGCTATGGCGCAGGAGAGGAAGGCGAAAGAGAATGAGCTTTGGTACTTGGAGTCAGAACGTCAGCGTCTCGAGTCGGAACGTCTTCGTCTCCTGGCCAAAAAACGACTTCGTTCGACGATGAGGGGCATGGATGAGTCTAAACGTTGCGAGTCCGAACTTCAGTGACTTCTGGAGAGGTCGCTTGATGAGTCTGATCGGAGTCGTGAGCAGGGTGTCTTCGAATTCCGGCGGTCCCTTGAATTTAAAGCGTTTATGAAGGGGGCACTGGAGAACTCAGTTGACATGCTCGGCTCAGCTCTTCTTGATCGATGGCTAGTTAGCCGCGAGGATCTTGAAGGTTTGGATATGAACGAGTGTATTCTTGCCGGGAGCCGTTCATATCACTATAAGTTCTTCGACATGTCTGCTGAGGAGATGGAGCGAATGTTTGCTTTTGTTTCGGATGTGAAAGCAGTCATCCCCCCTACCGAAGCTGAGATGGCGAGAGTGGCCGAGAGAGTTCCTATTCCAGAGGGAAATTCGTCTCTACATGGTGAAGGATTTTCGGGAGGGATTTTATCAGATCCCTTAGCCGTCTCCCCTCTCCGTTCCCGGGATCCTCTTGAAGACGTGCCGCGGACTCCAGGTGCCGATTTGGGGGTAGATTCTGATCCGGAGTCTTTCGAGGACGAACATTGAATTTTTGTAACTTTGTAAAACTTGTTGGTAATGCAAAGTTTCTGTAATAGAAAGTTCATTTTGTAAGATTTTTGTTTAATCTTGTTTGGCTTGGTGAGTTGTACTCTCTTTTTTTTAGCCAAAGAGTGCTTTCGCTCAAGGGGACCTCGAGGAGGGGAGTGCCCTTGACTGCCAGTCGCGCTTGGCGCTAAGTTAGGATTTTAGGCCGAGGACTTCGAGAAGGGGAATGCCCTTGACTGCCAGTCGCGCTTGCGCTAAGTTAGGATTTTAGGCCAGGGACTTCGAGAAGGGGAATGCCCTTGACTGCCAGTCGCGCTTGGCGCTAAGTTAGGATTTTAGGCCAAGGGACTTCAGAGAAGGGGAATGCCCTTGACTGCCGCAGTCGCGCTTTGGGCTAAGTTTGGATTTTAGGCCAGGGACTTCGAGAAGGGGAATGCCCTGACTGCCGTCGGCTTGGCCTAAGTTAGTTTAAGGCCAGGAACTTCGAGAAGGGAATGCCCTTGACTGCCAGTCGCGCTTGGCGCTAAGTTAGGATTTTAGGCAGGGACTTCGAGAAGGGAATGCCTTGACTGCCAGTCGCGCTTGGCGCTAAGTTAGGATTTTAGGCCAGGGACTTCGAAGGGGAATGCCCTTGACTGCCAGTCGCGCTTGGCGCTAAGTTAGGATTTTAGGCCAGGGACTTCGAGAAGGGGAATGCCCTTGACTGCCAGTCGCGCTTGGCGCTAAGTTAGGATTTTAGGCCAGGGACTTCGAGAAGGGGAATGTATTATTTATGAAACATTGGTACAGAGGTTTTATGAGTAAAACTTCCTAATGTCGTTGCCGCTCCATGTCCTTGGTAGGAGAGTCCCGTCATGCCTTGACAATTTGTAAGTGTTAGGGCCGAGTACTTTGTGGATGACGAAAGGGCCTTCCCAGTTGGAGCTGAGTTTTCCAGATGTCATGTCTCGGCCAGCGTTGTTTTTTAATTTTAAGACCAGGTCTCCTTGTTGGAATGGTCTCCTGTGGACGTGTTTGTTGTAGTATTTTTCGATCCTTCGCTTGTGTTCTGTTAATCAAAAAGCTGCCAGCTCTCTATTTTCTTCGAGGAGGTCGAGTTCGAATCTCCTTGTGCTCTCATTTTGGTTTTGCCAATCAGAAAGAGCCGGTGAGTCGAATGTGCTAGCATTTTTGACTCTGGGGGAGTATACCTCTAGTTCGACTGGGATGAGGGCTTCCCCCCCGAAAACAAGCGAAAAAGGCGTTTGACCCGTAGCTGATGTTGGTGTGCAGTTGAGTCCCCATATGGCCGCCGGGAGTTTGGTTGGCCATGACGAGCCAAATCTATCAATTCGTTTCTTCAGTGTGTTGAGGAAGTTTTTGTTCGACGCTTCAGCCTGACCGTTCAATTGGGGGTGTCTAACCGAAGCGAAGCTCAGATTGATGCCATTTTTGGAGCAGAGGTCTCGGACGGACCGGCTGGTGAAGGCAGTTCCGTTGTCGCAGATTAGGGAGAGGGGGACGCTGAACCTGCATACGAGCTGTGTCCATATGAAGTTTTTGACCTCTGTGCTGGTTGGTTGGGCCATTGCTTTTGCTTCGACCCATTTCGAAAAATAATCCGTTGCTAGCAGTACATGGCGTAAGTTCTTTCCGGATTTCAGGAATGGCCCCAAGAAGTCAAGGCCCCACATCGAAAATGGCCAAGAGCTGATTATAGGGTATAGTTGACCCGCTGATTGTCTAGGTATTTTCGAGTAGATCTGGCATTGGGGGCATCTCTGGCTGAATGCTCTGGCATCCTTCTGGAGGGATGGCCAGTAGTATCCTTGGCGAAGGACTTGTAGGGCGACGTTTTGCCCTGCGGCGTGAGTTCCGCAGTCTCCGGAGTGGATTTGCTCAAGTATGGTTTTCGAGTCTTCCTCGCGGATGCATTTGGCCAGGGGGAGCGAGTAGCATCTCCTGAAGAGTTGTCCATGGGAGATGACGTATCTGGCAGCTTTTACCCTGAGTCTGCGAGCCTTATTCCTGTCGTCCGGGAGCTCTCCCATCTGGAGGTAGTGCCGGATGTCATTCATCCAACTTTCAGGGTTGGACTCGATGTCGAAGATTTGTGGGTCTTCGAAGGTGGGAAACAGGATGTCTAATGCATTATCGCTCTCTTCCTTGGCGAGCTCGTCTGCTAGCGAATTCATCTCGCGGGGGATGTGAAATAGGGAAGCCCGAGCGAACTGCTAGAGGAGAGTTTTGGTGAGTTGGAAGTACTTCTTGAGCACTTCGTCTTTTGTCTTATAGGATCCCGTTAGTTGGTTCACCATTAGCTTGGAGTCGTTGTAGACGTCGAGCTGCGTGCTCCGAGTCCCTTGGCAAATTTGAGTCTAGCGATGAGGGCCTCATATTCGGCCTGATTGTTTGTAACAGGGAAGTGTATCTTCCCTGACCTTTGAACTCGAATTCCCCAGGGACTGGTGAGGACGATGCCAACTCCTTGGATGCGCTCGCCTGAGGCTCCGTCTACGTGGATGGTCCATGGTTGTGGCTTCTTCCGGGGTTCAGGTTGTTCAGCTGTTGTAAGTTCGGCGACGAAATCTGCGAGCGCTTGACTCTTCGTGGCTGTTCGTGGGAGGAAGTCGATATCGAACTCGGACAGCTCCACTGCCCATTTTTGCAATCTTCCGGAGATTTCGGGAGAGTGGAGTATTCTTCGAAGAGGTTGGTCCGTCATCACTTTGATGGGGTGTGCTTGGAAGTAGTGGCGTAACCTACGGGCAGCAGAGATCAACGCGAAAGAGAGTTTTTCGAGGGGAGGGTACCTCACTTCGGCGCCATGGAGGATGTGGCTGATGTAGTGGATCGGATGCTGTCGGGCGGCCTCTTCTCGAACAATTACTGCCGACACCGAATTATCAGTAGTACTGAGGTAGAGGAAGAGGTCTTCGTCTTGCACTGGGGCGGAGAGGAGCGGTGGTGACAGCAGGTATTCTTTTAACGACTGGAAAGCTTTCGTACAATCTTCGTTCCACGCCTGGTTTCCACCTCGAAGAATTTTGAAGAAAGGGAGGCAGCGTTCGCCGGATTTTGAAATGAATCTGCTGAGCGTCGTGACCCTTCCGTTTAGTTTCTGTATGTCCTGGATTGTTTGAGGTGGCTTCATGTCTTGTATGGCTTGGATTTTTTCAGGGTTCGCCTCAATGCCCCTAGCCGACACTATATGTCCTAGGAATTTGCCGTATGACGAACCGAAGATGCTTTTAAGAGGATTGAGCTTGATGTTGTATGTTCGACAAGTGTCGAGCGTTTCACGGAGGTATTCGAGATGTTGTTTCGCACATACGCTTTTGATCAGCACGTCGTCGACATAGGCTTCTATGTTTCGCCCCCTCTGATTCTTGAATACCGTGTCAATCATGCGCTGATAGGTTGCACCTGCATTTTTCAAGCCGAAAGGCATTACTTTGTAGCAGAAGGTTCCCTGGTCGGTGATGAATGATGTATGTTCTTCGTCGTCTTTGGTCATTCGGATTTGGTGGTAGCCTGAGAAGGCGTCGACGAAACTCATCACCGAATACCCTGCCGAAGAATCAACGAGCCTGTCTATTTTCAGCAATGGATAGAAATCTTTTGGACAAGCTTTATTCAAGTCCGTGAAGTGTAGAGCACATGCGCCATTTTTCGGAATTCTTTTTTACCACTACGACGTTTGCGAGCCAATGATGGGTAAGTAATTTCTCTAATGAACCCTGCGGCCAGAAGTTTTTCGACTTCTTCCAGAATCGCGCGTTGCTTTTCGCCGCCGAAGGTCCTCTTCTTCTGTCTGACGGGGGGTACCCCTGGCTTGAGGCTAAGTCGGTGTTCGGCTACGGCTCTATCTATCCCCGGCATGTCGCTAGGTTCCCAGGCAAAGACATCGAAATACTCAAAAAGTAGCGCCGTCAGGGCGAGTTTTTCATTATCAGGAAAATTTTTAGAGATAAGCACAATTTTTCCGTCGGCGACGGTTACATGGTCGTTCTGTTCGACCGGTGGCAAAGCGTGATCTCTTGGGTCCATGTAGTCTGTATGGAGGCGCGCGTTTATCTCAAAACACTTGCTTGCACCGGCCCTATCCCCCCTGATAGTCGCTACGCCGAAAGGCGTAGGGAACTTCACGCACAGATGGTACGTAGATGCAACCATCTGGAATGTTGCGATTGCGGGGCGTCCCAGGATCGCGTTGTAGCCTGAGGGAACGTCCATGATAATGAAGTCGATCTCTTTCTCCATTCTTCTGGGACCTTCTTCGAGGACAACGCGCAGGGTGGTGTATCCTGTGGGTCGGTAGATGTCGCCGGAGAAGCTGGAGATCGTCATGGATGGGGGGAGAGGTTTGCAGGGACCAACGGCCATCTCGTTGAAGGCGCAGAGGTACAGTATATCGATTGAGCTGCCGGTTTCGACCAAGGTCCGATGGACATCGCAGGCTCCGATCTCGGCGATGACCACGATGGGGTCGTCACGATTTATCCCGCCTCTGGGAAGGTCTCCTGCAGTGAAGGTGATATCAGGCAAAAGAGGGGGGAGTTCGACCGTGCACACTTCCTGATGTCTCCTAGTCCTGAGACCGCTATGGTAACCGAAGATAGAGAGGACGGCCTTCTTGCCGTCGGATTTTGGTGTGGTTAGTGTTGAAGAGGGGGCCCCTTTTGGAACGTCGCTCGGAAAGAGCGTTCGCGCCGCTTTCGGCAGGGGCCCTTCGATCCTCCTGTACCCGGTGAGGTAGTCATTCTCGATGTACTCGTTGACGAGTGCCCAAAAGAAGCGGCACTCGAAGAGAAGATGGTCGTAACGTTGGTGGAACTTGCAGAACTTTGTGGGATCCTCACCGGGTTGTGGTGGATGACGTTCGCCGCAGTTTTTAATGAAATCTTTATCGCTGAGGATCAAAAAGATTTCTTCTATGATGTAGACAGGAGTGGCGGGACGTGGAGACTCGCCCTCGAACTTGCGCTTCCTTTGGGAGGGCGAGTAGTTCCGGTCTCGAAAGCTTCTCTTTGGAGTGTTCGAGTCCGCCTTGGGGGTATTGCCTTGCTTGTTCTGTGGCGAAGCGGCCTCCTGCCTGGCTTTCGCCTTGAGAGCCTTTGCATCTTCTAGGTGGATGCGTTTTTTGGCACGGGCTCTGGCCTCCATCAGGGTTTTCGGCATGTTGTCGACGAAAGAGTCGTACAATTCGCCGGGTAAAATGCTGTGAACGAAGATCATGGTTGATCTGTCATCCGTGGTGTCCTTCGTCTCAGCATTCATTTTTGAGAATCGGTCCACGTAGTTGCGAAGCGATTCGTCTGAGGCCTGCCGTATTTGCCACAGCTCATGGATCGTTCGTGATGTGGTCTTCGAGGTTCCGAATCTGGTCCGGAACTGTTCAGAGAACTGTTGGAAGTTTTGGACGGAGCCATGGGGGATCTCATCGAGCCAATCCAGAGCGAGGCCCGTCAGTGTGTTCCTGAACAAACGACACTTGTAGGCGTCAAAGACGGGGTCGCTTGTCGCCAGAGCGTTCTCGAAGCGTTTCACATGCTGAGCCGGGTCGGTGAGGCCGTTGTAGTCGCTGACCCGGGGAGTCTTGTAAGCGCGCGGCGCTGGTGCCGCCATTATGGCGGGTGAAAAAATGGTATCCGCCGGAGGAGCTGGGGGGTAGACCTCAGGCCAACTTTCGGCCGCTGCATGGGTGCTGGTCTCTTCAGGGGGCAATTCGACGTGCTCCGTACCTGGCTGTGGAGGCGGGGCTTCGAGGGGAAGAGCCAGGGGAAGATGTCTGGGCTGTTGAAGGAGGGCTGGTAGGTTAGCGAGGAAAGTGTTCATGGTACGAGTGAGGGTGGCGACCGTGTTTGTCAGTGTCTTGAGCTGTCGGTCGTCCCTGGTTGCATCGTCCTGGGGTAGGCGTGTTGCCTGCTGTTCGCCAGGTGGTGGAGGAGCGTTTTCGTCGCGAGCGTGCTCCATGGATGTAGGGATCAGGTTCGATCATGCGTGAGGGCACCAAATTGTTACGACAGGAAACAATCAAAGATTTTTTACATGGAAAACCGACTGGCAGAAAAACCACGGCTCCTTTTCGAGAAGGCTTGAAAGATCACTAGAAATGCGTTCTTTTGGTTACAGTGTATTTGAAGGATATTTTTTGAATCCAGCCTCTTTGAAGGCTGTGTACAAGAAGTATATATACTCTGGGCCTGTTATGTCTAGTCACTTCCAGCCGAGTAATCTATGACCTTAGCGACGGCCCAATTAATGCCTGCGGATGGCTAGTATGTGACTCCTGTACGGTGTGTCAGCGGTCATGGTCTGTCGGTGGGAAAATCGCGTTTTCCTCAGAGAAGTACAATCCCCCAACGGTCAGATGTCACGTCGGGGCCTTGTTCTTCGGGATCTCCTTCGGCGTCTGCTTTTCGGGATGATACTCCTTCTATTCGGCTTGGGTGCCTTGCTCACGTGGAGACCACGTGAGCAACCACGTGGACGGTTCAGATGAAGAAGGCGCGAATCCAATTACAACAGGAGGTGCGCGACGCGGTGGGCCTGGACGGCGAGGAAACCCTTGTAGTTGAGGAGGCAGTGGGAAAAGAAGACACAGGCGGGGTCTCGCTGGTGAGTAGCGAGAAGATCGGCGACTATGGCTGATCGGAGAGTTGGGGTGGAGGACAGGGAGTGGAGGAAGAGATCGTAGGGGAGAGTGGAGACGAGGGTGGAGGAGCAGAGCTTGTTTGCGAGGTGGAAGGAGAGGGAGCATGCGAGCGACGGATGGGAGAGGACCGTGGAGAAGAGGTAACTCGCCAGCGCCGGCTCGGACTCCGCGTCCCGCCGGGCCTCCGCTTTGATTTGAGTCCAAACCCACGATTCCTCGTCCTCCGATTCCGGTGGGGGGTACGTCGGAACATGGTACTGGCTTGGCTACTGTCCCGCCGGCATCTCGGCGACCTCCGGTGAATCTTCTCTGGGATAGCAGCGGCTTTTTTTCCGCTCTTCCACTGGATTTGAAACCGGAAAGTCAGAGCGACGTAGAGAACTTGTGGACTTGAAGGCGCCAACAGCTGCTACAAGTCAAACGCCGTACTCACTGGTATTCGGAGGAGAAGCGCTCATCCCGGTCGAATTGGACATGTATTCCCCCCGAGTCGAACACGCCAGCAACTTTGATCCAAAAAGACTCGACGAGTGGCGCCAGCAGAATGATGAAGGAAGAAGGCTTGACCTTGATCTCCTCGAAGAGGGAAGAGAGTTAGCAGGAAGAGAGTTAGCAGCTCTTCGCCAAGTCGAACACAAGAGGCGCATGACGACAAGCTACAACAAAAATATCCGCCGAAGACCATTCGAAGAGGGCAACCTGGTTCTAAAGCGACCCGGTTCTAAAGCTAAGAACCACAGCAGGAAGAGAGATGCACCTCGGAAAGCTCGAGCCTAACTGGGAAGGCCCGTTCATAATCCACAAAATGCTTGGGCCGAACACTTACAGACTCTCAAGACAAGACGGGACTTTTCTTCCAAGAACATGGAGTGAAAGCGATCTCAGGAAGTTTTATTTATAATTACTACACTTCTAAAATTCGAAAAGAATACATGACTTCGCAGCATCTCCAACCGCATCCACGATGTTTGGTCTAACTCTCAAACCTCATGCCCAAGATATCCAGCTCTAGCTATCATCGGGCACGACGTTTCCCGTAGCTATCCTTGGGCACGACGTTTCCCGTAGCTATCCTTGGGCACGACGTTTCCCGTAGCTATCCTCGGGTACGACATTTGGTGTCATGACCGCAGTATTGACGTGTCCAGCAGTCGTCGGACACGAGTTTTCCCGACTCAAAGGGAGATCACCAGATCGTACCCTCCGTACAACCATGTCACATTTGGATTCAGAAGACTTCCCAACGCGAGGTATGTCTAAAAATTCTACCTAAAGCTTCCTGCTTAAACGCCTCGGCGACTGGTAGTCAAGGGCAATCCCTTTCTCGAAGTCCCAGGCTAAAAGCTTTCTCCAACGCCTCGGCGACTGTCAGTCAAGGGCAATCCCCTTCTTGAAGTCCCAGGCTCAAAGCTTTTTCGAATGCCTCGGCGACTGACAGTCAAGGGCAATCCCCTCCTCGAAGTCTCAAGCTCAAAGCATTTTCGAATGCCTCGGCGACTGGTAATCAAGGGCAATCCCCTTCTCGAAGTCCCAAGCTCAAAGCTTTTTCGAATGCCTCGGCGACTGGCAGTCAAGGGCAATCCCATTTTCGAAGTCCCAGGCTCAAAGTTTTTTCAAATGCCTCGGCGACTGGCAGTCAAGGGCAATCCTCTTCTCGAAGTCCCAAGCTCAAAGTTTTTTCGAATGCCTCGGCGACTGGCAGTCAAGGGCAATCCCCTTCTCGAAGTCCCAGGCTCAAAGTTTTTTGAATGCCTCGGCGACTGGCAGTCAAGGGCAATCCCCTTCTCGAAGTACCAGGCCCAAAGTTTTTCGAATGCCTCGGCGACTGGCAGTCAAGGGCAATCCCTTTCTCGAAGTCCTAGGCTCAAAGCTTTTTCGAATGCCTCGGCGATTGGCAGTCAAGGGCAATCCCCTTCTCGAAGTCCCAGGTTCAAAGCTTTTTTTGATGCCTCGGCGACTGGCAGTAAAGAGCAATCCCCTTCTCGAAGTCCCTGGCTCAAAGCTCACGATCATGATGCCTCGACGGCTGAAATTCAAGAATAATCCCTTCACTAAACAGCTCTCTCCTAGCTGATGACTTTACAGAATCTCCATGGATGGCCGATAAAACAAATATGATCAAAATCAGCACGCACATCAATGTGCGTTATACTTCGGAGGGGGACATGTTAACGACATTCTCTAATATCCCCAAGAACAGCAGCCCAAAGGTCAATGCGGTTATGGAATCCCAAAGGTCAAAGCGATTATGGAATCCCAAAGGTCAAGGCGGTTATAGAATCCCAAAGGACAAGGCGGTTATGGAATCTCAAAGGTCAAAGGCCATGACAACTGTATAACTCCAAGGGTCAAAACAGCCCAAAACAGATGAATTACAAGGGACAAGACCGCTTGTATTCCTGAAAGGCTATAAAAACCACTCTATAGCAGGAGGAAAGGGAGGAAAAAAAAAGACAAAAAAAGGAGGGATTCCCGGCTTTCCCTGGCTTTCTTCTGTAACTCATTTTCTAATATAGTAGAACCATTCTTTCAAGCAGCCCAGAGAGTGGCGCCGTGGTTTTTCCCCGGGTACTCGGGTTTCCACGTCCAAATCCTTAACTCTCTTTTTGTTCCTCAACATTGATAAAACTAAAGAGGGAGCCAAAGTGAAACTTGAGCTTTGAAAAAATACTTTAGAATTCAAAAGTTTTCATCTTAGTAGATCAAAAACTGAATATATAGAGTGCACATTAATAAAAAAAATACTTGTATTGGCGATGCGATAATTTGTGATCAAATTATCAAGAAGAGTAAGCGTTTTAGATAACTTGGATCGGTTTCAACAGTTTCAAAAGTTTCAGTATCAGCAGTTTTGATTTTTTATATAAATTACTTAAATTTTATAAATTTTAATTTTAATTTATTAATGATAATTAAAGAATTTTTTTTTGAAGAGATGAGTGTTAGTAGTTTCGGTCGAATTTAGACAGTTTTGGTCGAGTTTTGATAATTTCCAATAAAATTGTTCTAAAACTCGGCGGTTTCGGCTTAGTTTGAAAACCTTGCTAACAACAACAACAATAACTACTAAGTCTTAATCCCACTAAGTAGAGTCGACTAAATAAATTTATTATTTTCATTGCACTTTATCAATTAACAAATCCTTATTTAAGTCTAAGTGAGTAATGATACTCCTTATAGTTTCTTACTATATTTTTTTGTCTTTCTCTTTCTATTTGTATATGAGAAAAATTTAATAACTCGATTTTCTAACTAGGACTTTAATTGGCCTATGATTTGCATAATAAAACTATCTAGGTTGATTCTCTCTAAGTTAACACTCAATTGGTGCAACTCCAACTTTCTCGTAAATATACTTATTTCTTATTCTATCATTTCGTGTATATCCAGATATCACCCTTAGCATCTTTATTTCTGCAGCACCTATTTTATTTATATGTTTTCTTTTTATAGTCAAGTATTTAGCACCATATATTATCGCTGGTCTTGCTATAATTTTATAAAATTTATCCTGAAGTTTGGATAAAAATTTTTTATTGCACAAGACACCAGAAATATTTATCCATTTTACTTATCTTGCTTTGATTTTACTAATAATATTATTATTTATTTTACTATTATTTTATATAATATATGATAATGCCATAAATACTTATGATCTGTTCGTTTATATTTATATTGATGCTATATTATTTAAACAGGTTTTATATATGCATAATTTATATTAAAATGATGAATATAAAATCTTACGCGTGCAATCTTTGAATATTTAATTTGTAAAATATGGATATGTATGTCAGGCTAGTGTAGATGGAAAATCAAGAATTTTTTACATAGATGATATAAAATTATTATATTTATATATTACACTTAAAATTTTAATATTGTGTTACACATATCTCAAACCTCTAAATGTCATGCACTTCATATTTTTATCTGCTTCTATTATGCATAAATATTAATTTACATATTACATACTCTAACACTACAAATATTATTGATATTACACTTTTATTTGTATTCTCCTAATATATATTACACATTATAATTTTATATGTATTAAATATACTATGCAATTTAAAATTATAAATATTATGTATTATTTTTGCAAAATTAATTAAGAATAAATTGTTTTCTTCCTGAAAAAAAAAAATTTTCCTTGAGTTTTATGTTGGCCATTACGTGCAAATGGGTTAGGTGCGGCTAAATTCTAACTTAAATTTTGATTCAATTAAATAACAAATGATATTAAAATTATAACTAATTATCCTACTCGACGTCAAACCCATTCTGATCTCTTATTTTTTTGGGTTCGGGTCCTTAGGTTGACCCAGCCCCTATCCAATTAAAATTACCTCATTTTAGTTGTACATATATATATATATTTTAAATATTCATAATTGTGATGAAATTATTTTATTATCTTACTAATTTTGATTATTTTCCACTTAACAGTACAATTTATTTTTATAGCTTGAAATATATAATGAATTTATGTTTAATAAAAAAATTTAGAGTGCAATAAAAGTTTTGTTAATTAGGTTTAGATTAATTGACCAAGCTGGAACCCAGTCTGACCTGTTAATTGCTGAACGAATTTGACAAGGATTAGATCAAGACATGTCCCGATTATTTGTGGATTAGATTTGGAAGATTTTTTAGACCCAATTCAACTCATTTGCAAGCCGACTTCATATTATCGAGACACTTTGATCATTTATCTCACATTTGTTTAACAAACTATATATTTAGCGAATATGTGCCATCCACATAATAATTTATAGTTTTCACCTGTTGCTAATTTAATATGCATTGCAAATTTTAAAAGTATTTAGTAATTAGGTCTAAATGAGTAGAATTTGAGCGAGTGCTAGTCTCAAACTCAAGATTTTCGAGTCCAACTCATTTAATTTCACACTTGACTTCAACCTGAAATGATTTCAAATGAACTTTGCTCGACTCAATGCGTACGTATTGTTTAAACAAATACTATAGAAGTACAAGGAAATTGTATACAAATATTTATATTTTCTAATAAATGTTTTTAGCAAATTTGAGTGAGCTAATTTTAACTCAAAATGAACGATGCTCGAAAGCAAGTTGTGGCGCGAAAGGCCACACTAACGAGCTTCGAGCCCCAGGAGATCTATAACAGGATGATCGGCTCTTAACTTGAACATTTTTTTTTTTTGCTGGCGAAGGGATGAGGAGATAGGAACAAGGCTAGTCCACAGAAAAGCATTGTTGGAGGCAATTGCAGAGGAATTGCCAGCAAATTCTATTCGTTTCTCTTCAAAAATTGTTTCAATTACTGCTGATCTTGATGAGTCATCAAATGTTAATGTTCTTCTTTTGGAAGATGGATCAATTATAAAGGCTAAGGTACCCACATTTTCTACTTCTTCAATTGTTATTTTTAACTAATTTATGTACTATATATGTTTGTTAGGTTTTTTTTTTTGAGACTTTTTGTGAGTCCAAATTTTTCAAAAAATTGATATCACACCGAATTTCTTACATTATATATTATGCGCGCATTGCACTTAAATTCACGTATCTTTTAGGTTGATTGTGGTACATATTTAAAAGCTTTATCTCACCATGCATGCTCATGAGATTGAATTATATATATATATATATATATATATTATATATATATATATATATATATATATATATATATATATATATTATTATTATATATTATATATATATGTAACTTATTTCAAGGAGAAGTGATTTTGAAAGTGTGTAAAGTAGGTAATATTAGAAGAGTACTTTAGACGGCAGTCATAATTTTGATGGAATAACTTGTTTAATGTATAAATATTTTATTTTAAAATATTTAAATGGTATATAATTTAAGAAAAAAAAAGTATAAGACAAAAGATTTCTTGAAAAAATCAACAAAACTTCTATTACTTCAATAATTACACCTAAGATTTTCTTATAGAATCAAAAAAAAAAGTGTAGTATTTATAAACTTGAACCAATATTGTACATTGATCCCTAAGCTCGTCGCATTATAAATTATCATTATTATTATTATTATAAAAAAATTTCTTTATCAAAACTGTAAAGAGATGTTAGTATTATAAATGAATGTTATAATTACAAATAAATAGTAGCATTGTAGAATATGTGCTTTTAGATAAATTGACTTTACGAGTAAATCATAATAATGTGTCATATAATATTAGATTTATTGCCAAATAGTTTTTTGATAGTTTTGAAGTGCAATATTATTATTATTGTTGTTGTTATTATTATATATGTATATATATGTCTACTAAGTTATTTTAAAGGGCAAATTTCACCCAGGTCCCTGAGTTTAAGGGTTATTATCACACAGATCCATGTTTTTAAAATCCTATCATCCGGGTCCCTAAGTTTTCAAAAAATCATCTGGGTCCCTATTTTAGTTTTTTATTATTAAAAAATATTAAAATTACCATTATACCCTTACTCTCCCTCTCTCCTCCAGATCCGCCGCCGCGCAGCCCCGCGCCGCCCGCCCCCGCCGCGCCGCGCCCCCCGCTGCCGCCCCGCCGCCGCGCGCCCCCGCGCTGCCGCCCCGCCGCCGCGCGCCCCCCGCGCTGCCGCCCCGCCGCCGCGCGGCCCCCCGCGCCGCCACCCGCCTGGCGAGGCCGCCGGCGCGGCCGGCAAGGCAGCCGGGCCGCTAGCCGCTGCAGCCCGCTGCCGAGGCCCCGCCGGTGCGCAGCGGCCCGCTGCGTTCCGGGCGGCCGCGCGCAGCAGCCGCCAGCGGCCCGGCTGCCTCGTCGGCCGCGCAGCGAGCCCTGACGGCCGCCCGCTGCAGCAGCCGCCATCGACGCGGCTGCCTCGCCAGATCTGGAGGTGGCGGCGCGGGGGGGGCGGCTCGGCGCTGCGCAGCGGCGCGGGGGGGGCGCGGCGGCGGCCGGCGCCGCCGGCGGCGAGGCGGCGCGGGGCTGCGCGGCGGCCGATCTGGAGGAGAGAGGAGGGTAAGGTATAATGGTAATTTTTATATTTTAATAATAAAAAACTAAAATAGGGACCCAGATGATATTTTTTGAAAACTTAGGGACCCAGATGATAGGATTTTAAAAACATGGACCTGTGTGATAATAACCCTTAAACTCAGGGACCTGGGTGAAATTTGCCCTATTTTAAATTATATTCAATTTTCAAGATGGAAATTGTTTTTCAAAAAAAAAAGGAGTTTAATGAACATGCTGAATATAAATTTAAATAGTTATCAAATAAAAAAGAAAAATACTATATATACAACTCTAACAATTAGTCTTTTGTTTGAAAAATAACATAATTATTATATAACACTAAAATAATATGCAAAAATTACAACAGGCTAGCCAACTTCCCATTTAGTAATATTACAAAAAATAATAGAAAGAAGCAAACCACCCATCTAATAAAAATTCCCTAACATAACATAATAAACCAAAAAATCGACCACACTATTAACGTATATTATACATAAGTAATCTTCAAAAAAAAAAAGAATATAAAATATTAACAATATGTTATACTATAAAATCCCTAGGTGAATAATTATTCAAAGTAGAAATCACTTGACTTTAATAACTAGCCAATGAATTAACTCATTGTGATTTATAGCTTTGACTCACTAGATTATCTAGTTGCTAGATTAAAACATTACAAAGAGTAAAATAAAATTTTAAATCATAATTAATGCTCTATTGTAGGACTCAACAAAAAACTATTCTTGTTTGACATTTGTGTCAGGTAGTGATTGGTTGTGATGGAGTGCACTCAGTGGTGGCACGATGGCTTGGCTTGGCAGCTCCACGAGATTCCGGTAGGGCTGGTGTTCGAGGTCTCTCCCTTTTCCCAGAGGGCCATGGCTTCAAACACGAAGCTCAACAGTATCTCTCTCCTACAAAAAGAGCCGGCTTCATCCCTATTAACGATTATCAAATTTATTGGTTCATCGCCCACCTGTCCACCCCAAAAGGTACATTTATACAATTTTAAGCCAATTAGAGTTTACGATATGGTTAGAACTTTACAAGCAATATCATCCTATAGCTAGCATTGTTACACTAATAACTTTGAATCTAAGCAAGCGTTATTTTACTCAATCTTCTCATACATCCTTAATATTACATCGATTTATTTACATAAGTTTATCATCACATCAATAATTCATACAACTCACAAGCTACACTAAAATTTAATCATCCCCATTACTTATATAAGTTATAATCATATGCAATGACTTCATGATAAAGAATATTGTGGTACTTGACAAAAATAAAATAAAATCATACTGTAGAATATCCTCAATCTCATAAGAAATAGAGAAATTTTACATTTTTTTCACAGTGATAAACCTTGTAATTATATATGTTTGTAACCCAAATGTCACTTTGATAATGGCTTGGCTTCAATTCCTTGTATTTCAACTCAATTAGTAATATAAATTTGATTAGGCTTTTGCATGCATAAGCTCTTAAACTTCACATAAAACAATATAAAAGTGTGGTACATATTTCAAAAAGCTCTTTATAACCAGTCTCGTATATAATATAGATTTATATAATATATCAATTTATAAAGTTATAGAATAGCAAAAATGGAGCGAAATTCCAGTTCCATTCATTTTATTTCGAGCAAGTCAAATATAGCTCATAAAAAATTCAAGTCTAATTTTAATGAAGCTAAAATCGAGAAGCTTATCAAATCTATTTTTATCTCACTCCTAATTATATTTACAGCTAGGACAAATCAGGACTGAAATGACTTACCTTAGAGCCAATACACGAACATTCGTATCAAGTCTTGATTCGGATCTGATCAAAATTGTTCCACAATTCACTCAAATTTAAATCAGCTCTTTGAGTCAATTAATTTTGGACCCGAATAACCAAACATTTCTTAACCACAAACACATTATGTATTATAAGTTATAAAAAAAAATTTATAATAATTGTAGAAAATACTCTACATTAATAATATATCAAAATAATTTCAGCTCATTAAAAATGTAAATTTAAAACCTCGGAACAGTGAAAGAAGTGGGGGGAGAATCCGAGCTCACCAAGCGCGCCATCCTTGATAGCCTGGCCGTCGAGCTTCCGCCGGAATTCATGGAGGTGATCCGGCGATCGGAGAGGTCAAGTCTTACTTGGGAACCATTGCTGTTCCGCCCGCCGTGGGAACTTCTCCTCCGGCGACTTAGCCGGAGCTGCGTGACGGTCGCCGGCGACGCTATGCACCCGATGACGCCGGACATCGGTCAGGGGGGCTGCTTGGCGCTGGAAGATGCGGTGGTCCTTGGACGGTGCCTTGCGTTCGCCGGAACGGCGGCGGAGGTGGAAGAAGGCATCGGACGGTACGCGGCGGAGCGGCGGTGGCGGGCGGCAACGGTGACGGCCGCCGCGTATTTTGCCGGTTCGGTCCAACAGGCTTCGGCCGGGGTCTGGACCGGGTTCGTGAAATTGGTCCGGTCCTGGCTCTTCTACCGGTTCATCTTCCCATTTGTCCTGCGCCTGGCGAGCTTTGACTGCGGTACTTTGCCTAAGGTTTGAAGCAATTTGTTCTTGGGCCCAATCAAGGCCTGCCACATCAGCCCATTAAACAGAACTTTGACTAAATTATAATAATGTCCCTATTTTATAATATTAATATGCTTTAGGTTAGCTCATAATTTATGAAATAATTTGAACTTTCTTTTGCTAATTCCTTTCGAACTTTTGAGGTAGAATATTAATTCAAAAAATTTCATAAAAATAAAAGCATATCATATAGATACCTCATATCTAAAACAGTTTCCAATAAGTCTTTTTTAATAATTTCATTAAATTAATATTTTTTAAAAATTAAAATATAAATTTTTTTAAAAAAATCAAAGTTAAAATAGTAAATAGAAAAGCTTTAAATATATTTTAAATTCATAAAATACAAGGTAGTGGTTAAATTAAATAGACTCTATTTAAAAAAATTCAAATGAAAAAATTAGGTGAGAAAAACTTAGATAATATATTTTCGTGTTTATGAGCTTGCATAGTAGTCTATCTAATAAATTTGAATGAAATTATCTTTTTATTTTTATTTGTAAATTCTTGGTGCAATATCATAAAAAAAAATTAAAACGTAAAGCACAAAACATTATTAATTAATTGCCAAATAATTAGTGCAGATTTGTAGCCTAAAGGAGTAGAGGATTGCTCATTTGGTAATCTCATTATTTTGATCTGTAAATAGTTTTTTTTTAAATCATGATTTTATTTAAATTATATTATGCATTTCCTTTTGATTAACAAAATTCTAAAATAAATGCAAAAGTACAACAAACGTTTCTCACAATTGTTCTATTTAAATAGAGATCGATTTAAATTAGATTTATATTTGACGAAAAATAACACGTCATCTACCAAGTTGCGTAAAAAAATAAATATACTCGATCAAGTGCAAACTACATTTCTCAATCGAGCAGGTTCAACATCGAACATGCTCGATCTCTTTAATTATATTAAAAGATAAACCTTAAGCAATTACTGTAGTATTAAATATCCCGGGATGCTTATAATTGTCTGCCCTTTTCATAATCCAGATCTAAAGCTGATAAAATGGACAAAAAATATTAATAAAACATTTTTTAAGAATTTGAAGATTTTTTTAGTATAGAATGAAATATGAAGCTAATTATTAATAATACGTTTACTTCAAATAAAATAAAGTGTAAATAAAATTATCATTCTATGAAATGATGATTTATTTATTTACTTGAATGTAATATAATATATGAAATAAAAAATGAACAAATGTTAAAATACTCATAAAAATAATTAATTAATAAAATTTTATGTTATTTGTTATTATCAAATTTAACTTTATACAAATAATTAAATAAATTTGACTTATATGAGCATATATGTATAACTTGTATGTATATTCATACATATATGTGTGAATGTGTATGAACAAGATTATTTTTGAAATAATATTTTTAGTAAATAAGGAATAGTTAGTGAGTGGGTTACAAAAAGGAATGACTATTCTATAAAATGAGAAATAAAAATTTCTATAAAATAATTATTTTATAAAAATCTCTAACAACCAAATTAAGTAGACATTCAAATAACTATATCATAAGAAATAAGAGTGTAATAAAATAATCATTCAATTCATATTTTTATTCAACAAAATTTAACGGCCAGTGATGGAAATATTCACTAAGCATAGACCCTACAAGTCACGCACCACCACACGATTGGGTCTGTAAATATACGACGATGCACGCAACATAAGAATTCTCTTTTTTTTAATGGGTAGAATTCTCCCAATTTTATCACAAGAAATACTCAAATGTGAAATAGTTAAGAGTTCTTTTTGATATGTTATTCAAGATATCTTGAAAGAATATTAGAGTTGATTGATATGAAATATTATAGAATTATGAATTAAAAAATAGCATCTAAATAATATGATACAATGTTAAAAATAATAAGAAATCAAATGCAAATTTATTGAAATCTAAAATTGCATAAAGGAGCCTCACAAGCATGGCTCTCTTATTTACAAAAAAAAAAAAAAAAAAAAAAACAAATGCAACATCTAATGTTAAACAAACCCACACAAATACATCGAGAGATCTAGTGAGAGTGTGAGAAATTATTCATCTCAAACATAACTAAGAAAATACTTATAATATAATATTAGATGCATATTAATTTATATTTTTCTAATTAAAGAACTGGTGATGCTTCTCCTTCCCCTCAGCTTCTTCCTCCTGATCTCTGTCAACTTCCTTCTTCTCATGGCGCTCATGGAAGGCATAGCCTCCAGCTCCCACCCCGACTGCTGCTGCTACTTCTTCCTCAATCTTATGCCTGCGAGCATTCTCAGGATCCTTCTTAGCTTCGTGCTTCTCATACTGCCATATATATAACAAATATTACAGAAATATATTTATCTTCATATATAATCTTTTTCTTTTTTAATATTTGATCAACAGTTAAATTATGATAAATAATAATCAAATTAAATCAAGTATATATGATATAAATAATATATGTGGTTGTATACCAACGCGAAGGCACCAGCTGCTATGGCTCCTGCCTCCCCAAAGCGCTCCTTGTTCTTATGCTCCTTCCTCTCCTTGTCATAGTCTACGGCCGTCTCCACGGCAGTCTGCGCGGTGTAGCCGCCGCCGCCGCCGCCGCCACCGCCGGTGGTATAGCCAGTTGTCTTCGAGTAGTAAGCGGCCTCTTGGCCGTAGCCGCCTGAATCTTGGCCGTAGCCGCCTGACTCTTTGCCGTAGCCGCCTGACTCTTGGCCGTAGCCGCCTGACTCTTGGCCGTAGCCGCCTGACTCTTTGCCGTAGCCGCCTGACTCTTGGCCGTACCCGCCTGACTCTTTGCCGTAGCCGCCTGACTCTTGGCCGTACCGGCCTGACTCTTGGCCGTACCGGCCTGACTCTTGGCCGTAGCCGCCTGACTCTTGGCCGTACCGGCCTGACTCTTGGCCGTACCGGCCTGACTCTTGGTACTGGAGCTTCTCCTCCGACATTGGAGCTTAAATTTGGATTTGTGGAACAGTTGAAGAAAGAAAGAATGGTAGTTTTGGTGGTTGTGGTGTGTGGATGATGAAGAAATGGGGGTGGGGAGGGTTATTTATAGGGAAGGAGATAGGAAAAGGGTGAATGGACGGCCGTGATTTTAGGGAATGACGATCGGATCAATTTGCTCAGTGCAGACGAACTGGTGGTGGAAATAACTGGGTCAAAAACAAATGGTAATCCGACATTTTTTCAATAAATAAATTTAAATTTAATTAAAATTTTTAAAAAAATTTACTTATGTCGCCCCTGAAATAAGATTTATTACATATTTCACTCTCAAAATTATTTATTTACTTTTATCCTCCGTAAAGTAAACTTTATTACATATTTTATTCTCAAAATTGTTACATCAAGATTAATTGTCAATATTTAAAATGATCAATGTTTCACCCCTAAGTTAAGGTTATAGGAAGATAACGGGAGTAAAAGAAGGGAATTAATTTGTAAATAATCATTTAAAATTAAGGGAAACAAAAGTAAATAGATAATTTTGGAGGTAAAATATGTAATAAAGCTTAATAATTTTTTAAGTCCTAAATATCATAAATTTTTTAATTATGCTTGAAAATTATTGTGGCATGGCATGAATTTAGGACTGCTAAAATTTTGGCGAGCTTCTTCTCCATTTGGTTAAGATGCGATAATGATTTATAGTTTATATTTAGTTATTTATATTTACTCTAGTACGATATTTATATTGGTATGGATTTTCGTTTTTAAATTTAAATATTTATGATTTTAATTTTAGTGTCTAGGATTTGAGATTTAAAAAAAAAACTGAGTTTATGCTTAGTTGATTATCTTGGTTTGTCTTTAATTAAAATAATTACGTGTTATTGGAGAAATTTATACGGTGTGACATGGCATAAATCGAGTGGTCAGAGCAATAACGCAAAGGAGATAAAAATCTTTAAGAAAAAATACACAAAGGTATAAAGTGGTTCAGGAATAACTTCTCCTATATCCATCTGGAGTCAGAGAAAAAGATTTCATTAGAACTCAAAAATAATTTGGTTAGAAGACGAATACAAGATCTAAGAAAGAGAAAGAAAAAAGAATACAAATTTATTGATAATGACGATCATCAATCGCCTTCTAGAACTCTACCCAAAGATATTTATAGATAGGCTATGGCGATGCTCAGCCAGTTCTAAGCTGGAACATTATAACTGTCGGCTCCAGGGAGACCGTTGATAATGTGAAGAACATACAGATTCTTGATCTGCATAGTCTTCAGGAACCGGATGACCGACTACTGGTAATTGGGAACCTACAACTCCCTCCCAGTGATGCGAAGTAGTTCTGCAGTGAAAATTATGAAAATGGGACACTGACGTGACAGACTCCACTAGGCTAAGAGACAGTAATAGCCGTGGATGATCAAATATGGTGGTCGATATAAATACATCATCCTGATGGTTTGGTATTTTTCCAAAAACAAGAATAATTATGATTAATCAAATATCATAGCCGATGAAGCAAATATCATGCACGATAAAAAGTAAACAGAATTTTAAAACCCTTTAGATATCACGTATGCGATCGAGATTTATCGCTGAATTCAAGTGTAAACATGATGATAAAAAATTTAAAAGAGAATTATGAATGCAACATCATGCTTAATAAAATTATAGATTTTATTTTTAAATTTTTTAAAAAGTATAGAATTTAATTATAAAGAACTTTATTTAAAAATTAACCTTACCCAACCTAATATTTTTTTATTCAAAAAATATTTTGTTTATGCACAATAGATATTTTTTGACGTAAAATTCCTTAATTGTAATTATGAAATGGATTAATGTTAGATAGAATTCACTTTAGTCTTCAGCTTTCACTAACTTCTAGATTATGAATAGTTAAATATTACTATTATTTTGAGCAATTGATTTTCTATATATCTCAATTAAATCAATAGTTAACATAGTAGTACAAAGAGTATGATTTGGTGATAACTTATTTAAGAACTATTAGAGGAGAGTTGTTCGACTAAGAATATTAGAGAAGAGATTACTCTTTATACAGTCATCAGCTCATCATAGTGGAACTGCTTCATAAAAGTTGTTAAAGAAGAGTGTTCGACTAGGGGTGTTAGAGAAGAGATTACTTCCTATAAAATTATGAGCTCGTTATAGTTAAACTGTTCCGTGAAAGCTGTTAGAGAAGAGTTGTTCAACTAGTAGTGTTAGAGAAAAGATTACTCTTTATACTGTCATTAGTTCTTCATAGTTGAACTGCTCCGTAGAAGCTGTTAGAGAAGAGTTATTCGAGGAGAGCTGTTCGACTAAGAGTTTAAGAAAAGGTTCCAACATGTAATAAGTAGGTAGATTTTTTATTTCAGTAATAAATGAAACAATGATTAAATTATCACCTTATCTTTAAACATTAGTAGTAAAGGAGAGACCAAAATTTTAGTGATTGAATAGCTAATATAATTAATAAAGATATTGATTATTAGGGTGCTACAGCAGATTTTGTATAGGTCGCCACGTATTTTGCCGGTTTAGTCCAGCAGGCTTTGACCAGAGTCTGGACCGGGTTTGTGAAGTTGGTCCTATCCTGACTCTTCTACCGGTTCATCTGTTAGGAATATGATTTCGCTTGGCAACACAAAGCCTAGGATAATTCCCAAAATAGATCGAAATCACAAGCTACACAGAAGATCTGATGTAAATCTCAGAAGAAAGAAGAAGAAGAAATAAGAGAATACTAATTTTACGTGAAAAACCTCAAATCCTGGAAAAAACCACGGCCGTACTAGAAAATTTTCACTATTCTTCAAATGATCTTCAGAAAGAGTATAAAGATCTCTCAATCTCACCCTCTCAAATCCTAAAATAGCTCACAATAAATCAGACTTAATTAAGATTTTTTTTCCAGACTTAATTAAGATTGGACGTTCATGAGGTATTTATAGAAAAATCTAATAACAAACTTGAGATAAATATGAAAACCTCATAATAGATGTAAAATTTCCATAACAAATATTTGTTATACCAATTATTTTCAATCTTCATGCTATAGAAGATCCAGACTCCATACTCCTATCAATCTGCCACTTGGAGACTTGATCTTCGATGTATGTAACTGGTACTCATCTTTTATGTGGTCAACTTTTTCAGCAATCTTCATCTTCATCTCTAATGCAGTACCACTTCTCTCGATCAACATGAAGGCCAACTGAGGCACTACATAGCCTCAGTTTCTTCATGGAGATTTCCTTGATAAGCATATCAGCTGGGTTCTTCGTACCAAAAATTTTTACTAATGACAGCATCCCATCATCAATCAAACTCTTGATATAATGATATTTCAGTTGTATGTGCTTTGTCCTTGAGTGGAATACTGGATTATGAGCTAAATAAATAATACTTTGACTATCACTGAATAGAATACTGTTATTCTGTTCTTTGTCTATCTCCTTCAGAAAGCTTTTTAACCAAAATATTTCTGTTTCAACCTTTGAGATAGCAACATATTCAGCTTCCGTAGTTGATAGTGCAACACATTTTTGAATCTTTGACATCCAACTAATAGCAGTTCCTCCAAGAGCAAAAACATATCCTGAGGTGCTTTTCCTATAATCCAAATCTCCACCAAGATCCGCATCTACATATCCCTTCAGGATGACCTTGTTTATTTTGTAGCAAAGAGCTATGCTTGTAGTTCCTTTGAGATATCTGAGCAACTATTTGATAGCTCCCAATATTCTGAGCCCGGATTTTCCATAAACTTGCTCACAACTCCCATTGCAAAAGCAATATCTGGTTTCGTACTCACCATGGCATACATAAGACTATCGACCGATGATGCATATGGTACCTTCACCATGTGTTCTCGTTCCTCATCTATCTTCGGTGACTGTTTTTGTCAGTTTAAAATGAGCTCCTAATGGGGTACTTCTGGGCTTACCTTTTTATGCTTTCCCAAAACACAGTCTTCGCAGAGACCAATATCCACAGATTTTATTTTTGGTAGATAACCTTTTGACGCCATCACTTTCATTCTCTTCTCACTTATGTGGCCAAGTCTGTAGTACCATAATTTTGAGTTTTCTTCTGTGCTGGAATCATCAATTGTATTCCTATTTCCGTCGTCATATATAATGTGTCTTTCTTTATTCCTCTTCCACAACCATAACACCCATTACAATTCTCCAAGAACTATTCCCAAATATAGTTCTGTACTCAATGCTATCTAATTGACCAATAGAAATTATATTTGAGTCCAGGAATATACCTTACATCATGCAATCAACCTCCAGATAGAACTATTCCAAGTCCTGATCTGTACATCACATTTCCCTGCAATTTCCAAAGGCTCATCATCTGCCAGATAAATCTTTTCGAACTTTCCAACAGTAAAATTCTGCAATAGCTCTCTGCATGAGGTAGAGTGAAATGATGCACCTGAGTCTAATATCCATGACTCGATAGGACTACCCACATTCAATATTAGAGCGTCTAGATTCTCCTTAATAGCTGTATTCATAGACTTTTCCTTATCCTAACTCCAGCTTTCTTTCTTTGGGACTTTGTAATTTCTTTTTAGATGACCCTTTCTGCCACAGTTCCAACATACTTTATCATTTGGAGGCCTCAATTTACTTCTTACCTTAGATTTGGATCTGCTAGTCTGACTTTTTTGAAAACTTCTACTTCTGTCTCCATCCGTGTGCAAGACAGTTCCTGGAGATTCTCCAGATTCTCTTTTACGAATGTCCTCGCTAAGAATCAACTCTCGAATCTCCTAAAGTTTCATCTTTCTCTGATCAGATGAACTACTCACCGCTGTAACTGTAGTGCTCCAACTCTCTAGTATAGAAGATAACAAAATAAGCGTCTTTACTTTATCATCAAAATTTATGTCAACTGAACTCATCTGCGTTGTGATGATATTAAATTCATCGATGTGATCTGTGACAGAAGATCCTTCGATCATCTTTAGATTGAATAGACGACGCATCAGATAAATTTTGTTTGATGTCGAAGGCTTCTCATACTTATTGTTCAAAGCCTTCATCAAACCCGATGTTGTCTTCTCGTTGACAATGTTGAAAGCCACATTTCTTGCCAACATAAGTCTAATCATCCCTAGCGTCTGGCGATCCATAAGATCTCATTCTTCTTGCTTTATCGATTCTGGCTCTTCACCCACTAAGGGTAAATATAACTTCTTTGATAAAGCAAATTCTCTATCTACATCTTCCAGAATCCAAAGTCTTTGCCGTCGAATCGATCAATCTTCACCTTTGCATCTTCCATCACGTGCTCCTACTATTTCGATCAACCAAGTAATCTTAACCTGGCTCTGATACCAATTATTGGGAATATGATCTCGCTTGGCAACACAAAGCCCAAGATAATTCCTAAAATAGATCGAAATCACAAGCTACACAGAAGATCCGATGCAAATCTCAGAATAAAGAAAAAGAACACCAATTTTACGTGAAAAACCCTAAATTTGGGGAAAAATCATGGCCACACTAGAAAATTTTCACTATTCTTCAAAAAATCTTTAGAAAAAGTACAAAGTTCTCTCAGTCTCACCCTCTCAAATCCTAAAATAGCTCACAACAAATCAGACTTAATTAAGATTGGACGTTCATGAGGTATTTATAGAGAAATCTCATAACAAACTTGAGATAAATGTGAAAATCTCATGACAGATGCAAAATCTCCATAACAAATATTTGTTATGCCGACTAGTTCTAATCTTCATGTTGTAGAAGATCCAGACTTCATACTCCTATCATCATCTTCCCAATTGTTTTGCATGTGGCGAGCTTTGACAGCGGCACTTTGTCAAAGGTTTAAAATACCATGTTTTATCAAAGAAAGAGCAATTTGTTCTTGGCCCAATCAAGCCCTGCCACGTCAGCACCAACAATGAACTTTGACTAAATTACAATAATGTCCCTATTTTATAATATATGCTTTAGGTTATCCCAGAATTTATGAAATATTTTGTAATTTTTTTTTATAATTACATTCGAACTCTTGAGGTAGAATGTTAGTTTCTGAAAGTTTCATAAAAACAATATCATGCCATATAGATCCCTCATGTTTTGATGATTTCATTAAGCTAATATTTTTTAAAAATTAAAATACATAATTAAATATTAAAATTTTTTATTGTGAGTTAGAATATAGAGAAAGTAAAAGTCAAAGTTAAAATAGTAAATAGAAATCCTTTAAATATATTTTAAATTCTTAAAATATAGGGTAGCTGTTAAATTAAATAGACTCTACTGTAAAAAAAAATTCAAGTGAAAAAAGAAATTAGGTGAGAAAAACTTAGATGATACATTTTTGTATTTATGAGTTTGCATAATAGTCTACCTAAGTGTTAACGTGTGGTTCTTGCACTGCATCTCAGACATATATGTGACACCTTGAGAGGCACGTTAATCCTCCATCATGATAATAAATCACTAATTAGTGGGCTTTACTTTTGCAAGTCTGAACCCTCGGCCCCGATGATTCAACCTTCCCGAACCTCGTCGACAAGATTTGAGCTACAGTAGTCCCGAAACATCAGCCACAATATTTCGATCCCAGCTCTCCCCAAGCATCGTCCACGATGGTTCGAGACCTCCGCAAACATTGACCACGATGTTTCGGCCATGAGGTTTAGCACCGCCAAGCATGAGAATTGTCTGATCTGATCATCCATTGCTCTTCTACAAGAGCTATGCTTTCGGTTCCGATGATCAGCTCTTGCAATAGCATTGGCGCCACTATGTGGTCCAAGCTATAGCTGTCACGCCCCTCCAGACCGACAACCGTACAATCCGTACACGACAAGTCATCCTACTCTGTACACATTGTGTACTTGAAGTACGCTACCTCAACTAGAGTCAACTCACCGCAGAGGGGAAGCCGCCCTCCTGACAAGACAACTTCAGCCTGCCCTATACTCGCGGTCTGCAAGCTACCATGACAAGCTAACTACAAATACCCTTGAATAAGCTTCAGGCAAAGAGGTTGGACTCGCTTGAAGTCAGACCCGCTAGAGGTTTCATCGGTCGGATCCTTTCTTCTCTATTCGAAATCTTTTCGACTGGGAGCGCTCCGAACCTTCAGAGCCTTCCCCTAAGTCAGCTAGGTCGTCATCCTTTTACCCCTGTACTGAGTTCAGGCGACTCTCTTTCTTGAGATATAGTAAAATACTTCAGGCTAATTCGGTGGACATAGGGGATTTCCTCCCTGAATCACCTTAAACCTCTGTGTGCTCTTTTGGATGCTTTTCTCTCTCACTTGAGCCTTAATTATTAGGCTTAGCTTTCTGCGTACCGCTGTCTCTCGGGACCCCTTACTTCTCACGTCAACACTAAGAAACTCGAATAAAATATCATTTTATTTTTATTTTTAAATTGTCGGTGCAACATCATAAAAAAATAAAATAAAACATAAAGCACAAAACATTATTACCTTGCAAGAGAATTTGTGATAGTTAGAAATGGCAAATATTTTTTTTATAGATTTTATGGTTGCGTTTGTAATTATAAATTTGTCACAACATTATTAATTAATTGCCAAATAATTAGTGCAGATTTGTAGCCTAAAGGAGTAGAGGATCGCTCAATATTTGGTAATCTCATTATTTTGATCTGTAAATAGTTTTATTTTAAACCATGATTTTATTTAAATTATATTAAGCATTTCCTTTTAATTAACAAATTTCTTAAATAAATGCAAAAGTTCAGCATACGTTTTTCACTATTGTCCTATTTAAATAGAGATCTTGAATTTAAATTGGATTAATATTTGATGAAAAATAACACACATCAGCAGCCAAGTTGCATAAAAAAAATTAATATAAGTGGTTTGATTTATGTCTCCATTATGATTTAAGTTTTCATCTAGATCTACCATTGATAGTAATTGCAAGTTGTGGTCAAGCTAATCGGTTTCAACTGAAACTTGAATTTTTCGAATTTAAATCAAGTTTAACTCAAGTTGATTAAAATTTGTTCAATTATGAGTCAATTTTTAAGCCGAGTCAAACTTCAATTTTAATCTTATTTTACGATTTAAATATTTATTCTTTTGAATATTCAATTTAAATATACTGGACTAATATAAAAACAAATTTTAAATATACTGCATATTAAAAACAATATTTTTGTTAAATTTATAGGTATTTTTCTTTATTACATTAATCATTTTAATATATATATATATACCCTAGTGGTATATCTATATAACAAAAATAACTTAAATAATAAACTTACATCAGAATAATCAAAATATTCATATTATTATTAAATTGATTAAGAGTTAGATTAATTTTATTTCAAACAAATTAATTTTGAGTTAAAAAAATTATATCGAATTTGAATCAAGTAAACTATAAGTGAGCTTTTAGCGAGTTTTGAGTTATATTATTCTCCTTGAAAGCATATATATTTATAAATTTCTTGATCACATTTTATAGATTGTAAATTAAATCAATTTAATTTTGTTCAAATTATCTTCAAGTTATAAGAAATTTGAATCAATTGTCTAGAAATACTGCGTTGATCATATTCATCATGCAAGTTTGGCCTTTTGAATCAATCCTGCAGAGCTCATGTTTCTAGATTCTCCTTATATATATATATATATATTCTAAGATTAATAATTTTAATCACATTAATATTAATATTAATATTTTCTAAAAATATTTATATTTAAAATTTGTGTAGTGTGCATTAGTTGTTATTTTTACCTATAAAACATAAATAAAGTTAAATTTTTAATTAAAAAATATTTATAATATTAAAAATAGTTTAGATTTTATTTTTATGTAATATATCATCCAAAAATTAATTTTATTAAATTTTGCCAAAGTAAACAAATTTGACATTAACAAACCCAGAAGTTCAATATAACCGGCCACTTGTTTTATTAGTCTTTTGAAATATATCATCATACATGTGTTGATTTTTTTATTTAAATATTATAAAAAATGTGATTGGGTGTGAGTAAGATTTTAACCGAGCTGAATTAATAACTGACTTGTTCGAAATTATAATTTGATCGATCAAATTAATTAGTTATTGAATTAATTGAATTGATAAATTATTATTTTTTTTAAATATATAAATATTAATTGAATGTTAACAAATAGTACTCAAAAGTTTAAAATAATATTTTACTGGTCATTAATTATGATTAAATAATAAGTATTATATAAATAAATTAATTTATTATAGTTTAATATATATATATATATATATGTTAAGACGGGAAACAATCAAAAGTTTTTTGCGTGAAAAACCGACTGGCGAAAAAACCACGGCTCCTTTTCGAGGAGGCTTGAAAGGTCACTAGAAAAAACTTCTCTTTGGGTTACAGAGTATTCAAAGGATTTTTTTGGATCTTCAGCCCCATTGAAGGCTGTGTACAGGAAGTATATATACCCTGATACGCTCTGCCCAGTCATTTTAGCCGAATAATTCACCGTCCTAGTGACGGCTCTTTTAATGTCTGCAGAGGGCTATTATGTGACTTCTGCTGTACGATGTACGAGCGGTACAACCTGTCAGCGGGAAAGCGCTTCTTCTTCCAGAGCAGTATGGTTTCCAACGGTCGGGCATCTGTCAGATCAGGTCTCTGTTTTTTGCCTTGGCTCTTCGGCGTCCGACTGTTCGGCGTGGAGGAACCTGCTGTTCGGGATGACAGATCTCTTGTTCGATGTGAGGAGCCTTGCTTACGTGATTTCAACGTCAGCCTCCATGTGGACGGTCCAGATCCAAAATGCAACATGTCCCTTGATAGTCGTGAAGCGCATTGATGTGCGTGCCCGGTTGCCACGTGGTCCAGAGGGGCCTATAAGTGCCTGTTTGGAGCATTGGTTGAATCTCCATTTTGACAGGTGTGATGGATCTCTTTGAGGGAGTAGCCGGAAGTCTTGAAGGAGAGAGTAGGGGGAGTAGGGTCTCGGCGAAGTCGGATCAAACGGGTGCCAGGCGTCCGTCAATTCGGGAAGAGACGTCGAAGAAACTGAGGATCCACCTTTCCAACGCAGGGGAAGGCACGCGCGTGCTTTCAAAGTCTTCTCCGGGAGGTGCAAGAGTCCCGATGGAGGGTGCGACCGTGGTGGCTGACGACGAATTGCAGCCAAGCAAGGAGAGCGCGGGGGATCGTGCTTCGGCACCGCCTCCGGGGGCGCGGGAGGCGCCCTTGTCAGAGCGGAGCAACGTGGTCCCCGTGACCTCTTCTTCGGGCCCATCTGCCAGTCCGGGGTCTTCGTCAGGTCAGAGAGGCCCTGGGTCGATCAGTTCGACCGCGCAATATTTTGCGCAAAACGTCTGTTCGCATCTTGACAAGATCAAGGAGTATGTAGCGAGCAGGGATCAGGCGACAGTCCTCGAACAGAAGGCAGCGATCTTTGAGCAGAAGATGGAGGAAATTCTTTCTCTTCTTCGGAGACTGGAACCGTCTGAGGCGGAGAAGATCGCTGACCTGGAGTCGAAGTGCGTTCGCCTTGAGGGCGACCTGGAGATGGCGACCGCCCAAGTTGAGGAGTTGATGAGGGAGAGGGGGACATTGATGTCCCGAGTCGAAGAGCTGGAGGAAGAGAACCGTCGTCGAAGAGAGTTTGCCCGGACCGTTCGGGATCTGCTTGCAGAGTTAGAGCCGGGATTTTCTTTATAGCCTTCTCTTCCCTTTTCTCCCCTTTTTCTCTCTTTTTTTTGGCTATGTAAAAGAAAATTTTAAATGGAATGTTCGTGATACGCGTCCTGCATTTTGTATTTGTCCTTTGTGATGATTGTTTGGGAAAAACGAGGTGAAGTTCGCGCCAAAAATATTTTGAATTTTGGCTAAGTGTCAGTCCTCGGGGATCGGAACTGTCGGTTCCAAGGACTATAAATGTGTGAAAGGCGGAGGGACCGAGTTCAGGTCTCTCCTGCTCGTTTCTTTAGCCAATTTCACTTTGTTTTTCCAAAATGGTCAAGAAGTCGTGCAGCAGAGCGAAGGACATGTGGGCAGATTATGACGCTCTTCGAGGCGAGGAGTGCATCTTACCATTGCGTACTTTCGAGACGGAGGTTTTGGAAGTGTGGGGGAGGGACCCAGATGTTGATGTAGAGTACCCGTCGGAAAGGGCAAGGTTCAGGACCCTGCCGGAAGGGAAAATGGCAGTGTGCCTCCATCACCTTCGTGGAGGACTATTTCTTCCCTTCCAGCCGGAATTCGTGAACGTTTTAAATTACTTCGGCGTCGTCCCTATGCAGCTCACACCGAACACCGTCACCATGATCTATTGCCTTGCCAAGGAGTTGGGGCGTCGGCGGATCCCTTGGGACATTGTGATCTTCAAGGCAGTTTTTCGGTGGGAGGCGAATCCTCGTTTGCACGGATGCTTCGTCTTGAAAGGTAGGTATTGCCAGGTGTTCAAAGTGAGGGACACAGGCTTCGCTGACTGGTACAAGAGGTTCTTCTTCGCCAAATCTGGCGGGGTAAGATTTGCCGAGCCACGGAAGGTAGCTGAGGCGAGATTTCTGGGAGAAGGGATAGGTTTTGAAGACTCCCATTTTCGGGAAGTAGATGAGATCCGAAAACGGGTACATCATGCAGAGGATTACTTGCGCGAGCTCGAGGCCGATGTGCGGGAGTATACGGGTGAGTTGTCTGCTCACGCTTTTTCTTCCCTTGAATGCTAACCTTGTTTTTCGATTTGTCTCGTAGGTCAATCGGAGCTCAAACTGGGATGGTTCCGGCTTCGCCAGATAGGGAATAAGAGGGTTCCCCACGATCGATCGGGGCCTTCTCGTCTTCCAGCAAAGAGGAGGCGTACTGCCCCTGGGCCGTCAACAAGAGGAACCTCTTCGGTGGCGCCTCTTATTTTCGAGGAGGGGGCTGATGACCTGGCGAATATAGACGACATACAGGTCAGTGATGATGCCGAAGGGATGCAGGGGAGGCGAGATGGCGAGATAGGGTCTGACGCCAAAGAGCCAGGTTCTGCTGGCCCAAGTGTTGAAGAGTCCGTGGGAGGTGTTCGGGTGGTACCTCCACGGATTGTCCCCGAAGGGAGGCCAGACTCAGTGACCAGGCTGGGCGCCCGGACTGCCGACTTGTTGGAGCAACTCACCAAGGAGGCCATGGCTCAGGAGAGGAAAGCGAAGGAAAATGGTCTCCGTTACTTGGAGTCAGAGCGTCAGCTTCACCTGGCCAAAAAGCGTCTCCGTTCGGCGATGCGGAGTCTGGAGGAGTCCAACCGTCGGGAAGCCGAACTTCAGAAACTTTTGGAGGAGACGTTTGTTCAATCGGAGCGGGTCCGTTAGGAAGCGGATCCGTGAGGAAGCGGATTCCGCCAATCTCTCGAATTCAAGGCTTTTATTAAAGGGGCGTTGGAGAGCTCGGTGAACATGCTCGGGTCCGCTCTCCTCGATCGGGGGTTGGTTAGCCGTGAGGACCTCGAAGGGCTGGATATGAACGAGTGCATTCTTTCGAGGAGCCGATCGTACCGGTGTCCCTTCTTTAACATGTCGGGTGAGAGGATGGGGCGGATGTTCGCCTTTGTCTCGAACATGAAGGCGGTCATCCCTCCTACTGAAGCCGAAATGGCGGGAGGTGCCGAAGGAGTTCCGGTTCCGGAGGAGGGCCCAGCTTTAGAAGGGACTTCGGGAGAACCCTTAGTCGTTTCTCCACTCCGTTGGCGGGATCCACTGCAGGACGTGCCGCGGACCCTGGTGCTGATCTGGTGATAGATTCTGACCCGGAGGATTTTGAGGAGGAGTAGTGATCCTTGTAATTTTTTCTTTGTAAAACTTTTGTAATGCAATGTTTTTTCTTTTGCACTAGATTTCTATTTATGAAGCCTTGTTTGGTAGGATTTTAGGCCAGGGACTTCAAGAAGGGGAGTGCCCTTGACTGCCAGTCGTGCTTGGCGCTAAGTTAGGATTTTAGGTTAGGGACTTCGAGAAGGGGAGTGTAGTATTCATGAAACACTGATACAAGAGTTTTATGAGTAAAATTTTCTGATGTCGTTGCCGCTCCAGGTCCTTGGCAAGAGAGTCCCATCATGCCTTGATAGTTTATAAGTGTTGGGGCCGAGCACTTTGTGGATAACGAAAGGGCCTTCCCAGTTGGAGCTGAGTTTTCCTGGTGCATGTCTCGGCCAGCGTTGTTTTTTAATTTCAAGACCAGGTCTCCTTGCTGGAATGGTCTCCTGTGGACGTGTTTATTGTAGTATTTTTCGATCATTCGCTTGTGTTCTGCTTGTCGAAAAGCTGCCAATTCTCTGTCTTCTTCGAGGAGGTCGAGTTCGAATCTCCTTGCGCTCTCGTTCTGTTTTTGCCAATCAAGAAGAGCAGGTGGGTCAAAAGTGCTGGCATTTTTGACTCGGGGAGAGTAGACTTCTAATTAGACTGGGATGAGAGCTTCTCCCCCCGAAAACAAGTGAAAAAGGCGTTTGACCTGTTGGTGCTGTCGGCGTACAATTGAGCCCCCAGATGGCTGTCGGGAGTTCGGCTGCCCATGATGAGCCAATCTTGTCAATTCGCTTTCTCAAAGTGTTAAGGAAATTTTGTTCGATGCCTCTGCCTGGCTGTTCGATTGAGGGTGTCTAACTGATGCGAAGCTCAGGTTGATGCCATTTTCAGAACATAGATTTTGAACAGTCCGGCTGGTAAAGGCAGTTTTGTAGTCGCAGATTAGGGAGAGGGGGACGTCGAACCTGCATACGAGCTGTGTCCATATGAAATATTTGACCCCTGCGCCCGTTGGTTGGGCCATTGCCTTTGCCTCGACCCATTTCGAAAAATAATCCGTTGCTAGCAGTACATGGCGTAGGTTCTTTCCAGATTTTGGGAATGGTCCCAAGAAGTCAAGGCCCCACATCGAAAATGGCCAAGAGCTGGTTATGGGGTGTAGTTGACCTGCGGGTTGTCTGGATATTTTTGAGTAAATCTGGCACTGGGGGCATTTCCGACTGAATTCTTTGGCGTCCTTCTGGAGGGATGGCCAGTAGTATCCTTGGCGAAGGACTTGTAGGGCGAGGTTTCGCCCTGCAGCGTGTGTTCCATAGCCTCCGGAGTGGATCTGTTCAAGTACAATTTTCGAGTCTTCCTCACGGATGCATCTGGCCAGGGGGAGAGAGTAGCATCTCCTAAATAGTTGCTCCTGGGAGATGATATATCTGGCAGCTTTCACCCGGAGTCTACGAGCCTTATTCCTGTCGTCTGGGAGCTCGCCCGTCTGGAGGTAGTGTCGGATGTCATCCATCTAGCTCTCGGGGTTGGACTCGACGTCGAAGATTTGTGGGTCTTCGAAGGCGGGAAACAGGATGTCTAGTGCGTTATCGCTCTCTTCCTTGGCGAGCTCATCTGCTAGCAAATTCATCTCGCGGGGGATATGAAATAGGGAAACCTAACCGAACTGTTGGACCTCCTCCGGGTTTGACTAGTTGGAAATACCTCTTGAGCATTTTGTCCTTGGTCTGATAGGATCCCGTTAGCTGGTTCACCATTAGCTTGGAGTCGCTGTAGACATCGAGTTGTCGTGCTTCGAGTTCCTTGACAAATTTGAGCCCAGCGATGAGGGCCTCATATTCGGCCTGATTGTTTGTGACGAGGAAGTGTATCTTTCCTGACCTTTGAAGTCGAATTCTCCAGGGACTGGTGAGGACGATGCCGACCCCTTGGATGCGCTCGCCGGAGGCCCCGTCTACATGGAGGGTCCAAGGTTGTGGCTTCTTTCGGAGTTCGGGTTGTTCAGATGTTGTGAGTTCAGCGACGAAATCGGCGAGCGCCTGGCTCTTCGTGGCTGTTCGTGGGAGAAAGTCGATATCAAACTCGGAGAGCTCTACTGCCCACTTTTGCAACCTTCCGGAGATTTCGGGAGAGTGAAGTATTCTCCGAAGGGGTTGATCCGTCATCACCTTGATGGGGTGAGCTTGGAAGTAGTGGCGTAACCTGCGGGCAGCAGAGATTATCGCGAAAGAGAGTTTTTCGAGAGGAGGGTACCTCACTTCGGCGCCATGGAGGATGTGGCTGATGTAGTGGAGCGGATGCTGTCGGGCGGCCTCTTCTCGAACAAGTACTGCCGACACCGAATTATCAGTAGCGCTGAGGTAGAGGAAGAGATCTTCGTCTTGGACCGGGGCGGAGAGCAGTGGTGGTGACAGCAGGTATTCTTTCAAAGATTGGAAAGCTTTCGTACAATCCTCGCTCCATGCCTGATTTTCTCCTCGAAGAATTTCTAAGAAGGGAAGGCAGCGTTCGCCGGATTTTGAAATGAATTTGCTGAGTGCCGTGACCCTTCCGTTTAGCTTTTGTATGTCCTGGACCGTTTGGGGTGGCTTCATCTCTTGTATGGCTTGAATTTTCTCAGGTTCGCCTCAATGCCTCTGGCCGACACCATATTCCCTAAGAATTTGCCGTATGATGAACCGAAGATGCTCTTGAGGGGGTTGAGCTTGATGTTGACAAGTGTCGAGCGTTTCTCGGAGGTCTTCGAGGTGTTGTTTCACACACAAGCTTTTAATCAGCACGTCGTCGACATATGCTTCTACGTTTTGCCCCCTCTGATTCTTGAACACCGTGTCAATCATGCGCTGATAGGTTGCACCTGTATTTTTCAAACCGAAAGGCATCACTTTGTAGCAGAAGGTTCCCTGGTCGGTGATGAACAAGGTGTGCTCTTCGTCGTCTTTGGCCATTCGGATCTGGTGGTACCCTGAGAAGGCGTCGACGAAACTCATCACTGAGTACCCTGCAGAAGAATCGACGAGCCTGTCTATTTTCGGCAAGCGATAGAAGTCTTTTGGACAGGCTTTATTTAAGTCTGTAAAGTCTACGCACATGCGCCACTTTCCGGAATTCTTTTTTACCACCACTACATTTGCAAGCCAGGATGAATAGGTGATTTCTCTAATGAACCCTGCGGCCAAAAGTTTTTCGACTTCTTCACGAATTGCACGTTGTTTTTTGCCGCCGAAGTACCTCTTCTTCTGTCTGACGGGGGCTACCCCTGGCTTGAGGCTTAGTCGATGTTCGGCTACGGCTCTATCTATCACTGGCATGTCGCTAGGTTCCCAGGCAAATACATCAAAATACTCAAAAAGTAGCGCTGCCAGGGCGGGCTTTTCATTATCAGGAAAGTTTTTGGAGATGAGTACAGTTTTTCCGTCGGCAACAGTTACATGGTAGTTTTGTTCGACCGGTGGTAAAGAGTGATCTCTGGGGTCCATGTAGTCTGTGTGGAGAAGCGTGTTTATCTCAAAACACTTGCTAGCGCCGGCCATGTCCCCCTTGATGGTCGCGACGCCGAAAGGCGTGGGGAACTTCACACACAGATGATATGTAGACGCGACCATCTGGAACGCCGCGATTGCGGGGAGTCCAAGGATTGCGTTGTAGCCGAAGGGAGAGTCCATGATGATGAATTCGATCTCCTTCATCATTCTTCGGGGACCCTCTTCGAGGGCGACGCGCAGAGTGGCATATCCGGCGGGTCGGTAGACGTCGCGCCGGAGAAGCTGGAGATCGTCATGGATGGGGGGAGAGGTTTGCAGGGACCGACGACCATCTCATTGAAGGCGCAGAGATACAGTTTGTCGACTGAGCTGCCAGTGTCGACCAAAGTTCGATGGACATCGCAGGCTCCGATTTTGGCAATCACCATGATGGGGTCGTCGTGATTTATCCCACCTTTGGGAAGGTCTCCTGTAGTGAAAATGATATCAGGCAGAAGAGGGGGGAGTTCGACTGTGCATACCTCCTGATTCTCCGAGTCCTGAGACCGCTGTGGTAACCGAAGATTGAGAGGACGGCCTTTTTGCCGTCGGCTTTCGATGTGGCTGGCGTCGAAGAGGGCCCCTCTGGGATCGTCACTCGGAAAGAGCGGCCGTGCCGCTTTCGGCAGGGGCCCTTCGATCCTCTTGTACTCGGTGTGGTAGTCATTCTCGATGTACTTGTTTACGAGTGCCCTAAAAGAGCGGTACTCGAAGAGAAGATGGTCGTATCGTTGGTGGAACTTGCAGAACTTTGTGGGATCCTCACCGGGTTGCGATGGCTGGCGTTTGCCGCGGTTTTTGATGAAACCTTTGTCGCTGAGGATCGAAAAGATTTCTTCTATAATGTAGACCGGAGTGGCGGGACGTAGGGACTCACCCTCGAACTTGCGCTTCCCTTAGGATGGCGAGTAGTTTCGATCTCGAAAACTCCTCCTGGGAGTGTTTGGGTCTGTCTTAGGGGCCTCGCATTTCTTGGTCTGGGGCGAGGCAACCTCCTGCTTGGCTTTCGCCTTGAGGGCCTTCGCATCTTCCAGATGAATGCGTTTTTCGGTGCAAGCCCTGGCCTCCATAAGAGTCTTTGGCATGTTGTCGATGAAGGAATCGTACAATTCCCCGGGCAGAATGCTGTGGACGAAGATCATGGTCGATCTATTGTCTGTGGTGTCCTTCGTCTTGCATTCATCTTCGAGAACCAGTCCACATAACTGCGGAGCGATTCGTCTGGGGCCTGTCGTATCTGCCACAGCTCGTGGATCGTTCGGGATGTCGTCTTCGACGTTCCGAACCTAGTACGAAACTGTTCGGAGAATTGTAAGAAACTCTGGATGGAGCCTTGAGGTACTTCGTCGAGCCAGTCCAGGGCCATGCCCGTTAGTGTGTTCCTGAATAGGCGGCATTTGTAGACGTCTGAGACAGGGTCGCTGGTCGCGAGGGCGTTCTCGAAATGCTTGACATGTTGGGCCGGGTCAGTGAGGCCGTTGTAGTCGGAGACTTGGGGGGTCTTGTAGGCGCGTGGCGCCGGTGTCGCCATTATGGCAGGCGAGAATATTGTATCCACCGGGGGAGCCGGGGGGCACACCTCGGGCCAGCTTTCAGCGGCAGTGTGGGTGTTAGTTTCCTCGGTGGGCAGTTCGATGCGTTCCGCGCCTGGTTGTTGTAGCGGGCCTTCGAGAGGCAGAGCTAGAGGGAGGGGTCTCTGCTGCTGAAGGAGGGCTGGTAGGTTAACGAGAAAAGTGTTCATGGTTCGGGTGAGGGTAGCGACCGTTTTCGTCAGTGTCTGAGTTGTCGGTCGTCCCTGGTTGCATCGCCCTGGGGTAGGCGTGTCGTCTGTTGTTCGCAAGGTGGTGGAGGAGCGTTTTCGTCGTGGGCGTTCTCCATGGGTGTAGGGATCAGGTTTGATCCTGCGTGAGGGCAGCAAATTGTTAAGACGGGAAACAATCAAAGATTTTTACGTGAAAAACCGACTGGCGAAAAAACCACGGCTCCTTTTCGAGGAGGCTTGAAAGGTCACTAGAAAAAGCTTCTCTTTGGGTTACGGAGTATTCAAAGGATTTTTTTGGATCTTCAGCCCCTTTGAAGGTTGTGTACAGGAAGTATATATACCCTGATCCGCTCTGCCCAGTTATTTCAGCCGAATAATCCACCGTCCTAGTGACGGCTCTCTTAATGCCTGCAGAGGGCTATTATGTGACTTCTGCTGTACGATGTACGAGCGGTACGACCTGTCAGCGGGAAAGCTGCTTCTTCTTCTAGAGAAGTACGGTTTCCAACGGTCGGACATCTGTCAGATCAGGTCTCCGTTTTTCGCCTCGGCTCTTCAGCGTCCGACAGTTCGGCGTGGAGGAACCTGCTGTTCGGGATGACAGATCTCTTGTTCGATGTGGGGAGCCTTGTTTACGTGATTTCAACGTCAGCCTCTACATGAATGGTCCAGATGAGGAGGTTCAAATCCAAAATGCAACAAAATATATATATATAGATAGATTTTAATATTAAACTAGAACGGAGATATACCGATTTATTTTCAACTTCTATGACAAGTTGGGTGTAAGTCTGCAAATAAACAAATAATTAAGTCTTCGGGTCAAACTGAAGATCCCGGGTCAATCAATTCATTGAATGAAACCAACTAATTAATTGTGGCATTATCTCCCTTCTAGAAGTCATAATATTAAAAACATGTGATAAGTCTTAAATAAAATTTTATTTTATTTTATTTTATACTTCTAATCGATAATATTTCCACCCAACACCTTCCACAGTATAAATGCAAAAAATTATCTCAATTCAATATCATTTCATCACAATTTTTTTTTAAAAAATTATAAAAAATTTAAAATAGAAACACACATATGATAAGAAAATTTAGTAATTTGAAAGGTAACAATATCACACCCAAACACAAACAAAGAGGGAGAGGGAGAGGGGAGGAGAAATACCACACCCAAACATGATAAGAAAGAATATACGTATAAAAATACGTATACATAGAAGATATATTTGTCTAATGAAAGAGGTGATGATGTTTCTTCTTTCCTTCAACTTCGTCTTCCTCTTTTTTATAGGCCTTCTTCTCGTGATGCTCATGGAAGGCATATCCTCCAGCTCCGACAGCCGCGGCCGTCGCTATTTCCTCTTCTATCTTATGCCTGTGAGCGTTCTCAGGATCCTTCTTAGCCTTATGCTTCTCATACTGCCATATAACACACAGCATATTAATTTGTAAAATCTATTAAAAATCATCATATATAAACATTATTCTAATAAAATTTTTCAAAATATTCTGTTGGATCTAATTTGATAATATAAATTACATGTTTTTAAGTGATTTTATTAGAATTCTAAGACTTCTTAATCAATAAAATTAAACTCTTTAATTGTTATGAAAATTAAAAAAAAATAATATATCAAACTAATTATTCTATTAATAAAGGATCAAGAATTACATATGCATACCAAGGCAAAGGCACCAGCGGCTACGGCTCCTGCCTCCCCCAAGTGCTCCTTGTGCTTATGCTCCTTCCTCTCCTTGTCGTAGTCTACGGCTGTCTTTACGGTAGCCTGCGACATGTAGCTGCTCCCATCGCCGGCGGTATAGCCGGTTGTTTCGGAGTAGTAAGCAGTCCCTTGGTCGTAGCCGTAGCCTCCACCACCAGCCGAGTAAAGCTCGGAGGGCCTTTCCTCTTCCTTGTGGTGGTGGCCGAAGTGGTGGTGGCGGTGGTGCTTCTCCTCCGACATTGGAGCTTAATTTGGTCGGATATATAAAGCAGTACTTGAACGAAAACGATAAGTGTGGATGATGAATGAAGGAATGAATAAGGGGGTTATTTATAAGGAAGGAGATTAGTGAACGGGAAATGGACGGCCGTGATTTGAGGGAATGATGATCAGATTAATTTACTCGGTTAGGTGGAACTGGTGGAGGGATTAACTGGCGTAAATGCATTGGACTCCGTGCAATATATTTTTTTTTTGTTTAAATATTTTTTATACCCCAACTGCGCAGTGTTTGGAGGAAGGAGTAAATGTTTATGAATATAATATAATTTTTTAAATTTTTAAATGTACAGTATGAAGCTTTCAAAATTTTAATAACTTCAAATCAATCCCATTAACAAAAGTGTTTAATTTTTGTTAATACGTGATTCCATCTCAGTCGTATACGCCGGCGACGCCTTAGGGAAACTATTCTTTTATTATAATATTTGCTTTCTCGCAGGTTTCAATCCTCGGCCACGACGATTTAGCCTTGCTCAAACCTCGTTGACAAGGATTGGACTACAGTGTCACCAAACATCTGAAACGACTTATCCCAGCTCACCCCAAACATCGGGGATGATGTGTTCACAAATATCGACTACGAGGTTTAGCACCATCAAGCACAAGGATTGGCTGATCTAATCATTCATTACCCTTCTAGAAGAGCTATGTCTTCAATTTCGAAGATCAGATCATGTAACAGCATCGGCGCCGACATATGGCTCAAGTCGTAGCTGTCAAATCCCTCCAGACTGACAATCGTATAATTCGTACAGGTCTCGCCGCCCTACCCTATACACAATCCATACCTGGAATGCACTGCCACAGCTAAAGTTAAATCACAGAAGGGGGAAAGCCGCCCTCCTGACAAGACAACTCCAACTTGCCCTATACTCGCGGTCTACAGACTGTCATTGCAAGCTAACCATAAATACCCCTAAACAAGTTTTAGGCCAGAGGTTGGATCCGTCGGACCTCTTCTCCCCCACTATTTTTACCCTTATACTGAGCCCAAGCGACTCTCCTTTTTGAGATTAATGAAATACTTCAAGCTCACCCTGGTGGGCGTAGGAGATTTCATCCTTGAACCATCTTAAACTTCTGTGTGCTCCTCTGGATATTTTTCTTTTTCGTTTGAGCTTTAATCATCAGGCCTAGCTCTCTGGGTACTGCTATTTCTTGAAACTCCTCCTTCTCACGTCAACTATTTTGAACCAAACTTTTTACTTATTAAACCAGATCAATCAATATGATGTTTGAAATAACATAGCATTTTAGGGTTTATAGCCGTAAGTTTTTTTTTAAAAACTCAATTTGAGGAAATTTAATAATCTCATTATTTTCACAAATTTATTTTGATAAAAATATAAAATTTAAATATTTTTAGTAATTTAACTTATTAATATATTTTAAAGAACTATTATACTCTTCTATTTCCACTCCTTTTTAAAAATATAATAAAAAATTTCTCTTATCGCTATGCTTTTTCTACTCTAAATATATTAAATTTTAAAATTATATTTGAAAAAATTATAAAATTAATAAATAAAAATAATATTATAGCATGCTAGTAAAAAATTAATATTTATATTTTAATTGAAATTAAAAATAGATAATTTTCGTATCTTTAATTATGCAACACTCTCTAGGCATTAGGGGCTGGAAGCCATTTGCCCTTTTTAAAAGTTTTTTCATACCTCAAAATTGTGGGAACTACCTTGAAAAAAACTGTGGAAACTCCGCGTATCCCTTGGGATAAAGACAGGATAACAATTTCTAGTTTATATTTATATTTATTAGTAGTATTCATTTATTTTTTTATAATATTTTCATATCCACATTTCTATTTGTGCCGATTAAGTTGGTTTAGCCTTCCGGCTTACTCAAGTCGGGCCGGTTGTAGCTTTGAATCAGGGAGAGGTGCAATTCCCTATAATAAATTATGAGTTTTTTAAAATTTTTAAAGTGCCAAATAAACTTATAATTATTTGAAATTTTGAAAAAGTGTTTTTATTTTTGAATTTGTTTAATATTTTATTATATAATAATATATTAATAATATCAAATATTAAAATATAATTATAATATTTTTATCTATAAATAAACTCAAAATTGCATGAATGGCCTCTCGCGCAGGAGAAAAACTTGGATTCGGATATCCCATAACAAACACATTTTCGGACTGCTTGTTATGGGGGTATAAATGTACTTGTTATGGGGTTATCTTCTATAACAAGCACAATTTTTAAATTTCTATAACAAGCACATTTAACTCCATAACAAGCACATTTATACATTTCTTTAACAAGCAGTCCGAAAATGTGCTTGTTATTGGGGCATCCGAACCCAATAAATTTTCCTGGCGCAGCTCCATTTAGTGGAGGCGTTCAAGTTTGCCGAACACGTATTTAAATATAATTTTAATTTGAGAATACTATGGCTTTGTTTGGCATGAGCCCAAAAAAGGGCAAAAAAATATCTTAATAATATTTTAAATTTATTATAAATTTTAATAATTTTATTTCACATCCAACACAAATTCCAAACAAGCCCTATGGATAGTATATATTAAGAAGATTTTGAATTTATTAAGATAAAAAATTATTTTATTATAAATTATTGTGATTGATATTAAATGAAATTAATTTTTTATTTAATATGTGTAGTAAGTAAAATAAAATTAAATTTCAAAATTAAGTTTTTAATGTAAGATATCAATTAATTATTAATAATTAAATTTATATATGTTATAAAATAGATATAAATATTAATAAAATATTTTTCAAGAATTTTCAAGGTTTTTTAGTATAGAATGAAATGAGGCTAATTATTAATAATTAATAATTAGCATGTTATTCATAAATACGTTTACTTTAATGAAATAAAATAAAATGAGAATAATATTATTTATTTATTTATTTGGATGAAATATAATATACATGCACCAAACGTAAGAATTTTCTTTTTTTACGAATATAATTCTCCTTTTTTGTCATAATTTAACAAAAAATTACTCCTAATTGAAATTGTTAAAATTCTTTTTGATATGTTCAACATATCTCAGAAAAAATATTAGCATTGATTGATATGAATTCTTTTTTTTTTCATGCAAATAAATTTAAAATTATTTAACTGATATATTTAACTAATTATATTCTAGATCATAAAAAAAATTTCAAATACAAATAAATTATTTTTCATGCCATATATATATTTTAAATAAAAAAGTTATTTATAAATATCTCTCATAAATCTTACAATATTACACAATGCATGTTATTCATAAAAAAACGCAAAATTTATAATGATAACTTTTTATAAATGTATAAAAAAATTGTATAATATGAGGGTAAAAATTTAAATAAAAATTATATTCACACGCTACTCACATCTCATAAAAAAAGAATTTATTTTATATCTAATATAAATCTCGAAAACGTGATTTGTTAAAATTAAAATTAAAATTAAGCCACGTTTTTAAAAGTCATGACTCATACCCTTTAAATTCATTCTTTAATAAATATGGACTGATATTTCAATAGTATAATAGTGAGTTAAAAAATTAATGAAATAATTTAATTAAAATACATTTTTATTAAATGATTTTTAAAATTCAAAATTTAAAAGACTTAGATGATAATTACCTATTATTATATTAAAATGACGACATATAACTGCCCAAGATATTAAAATCAATTCATTAAATGAAAGTGAACTAACCCAATGTGGTTTATCTACCTCCAAGATATTTAGATATTAGTGCAAAAAATGTTGACTATAATTTAGATAAAAAATTAATTTTATTTTATAATTTACATAAATTATAAGAAATCGATATTATTTTTCATCCAACATCATCCCCAGTATAATTTCAAAATTTTTCTCAAACATTTAATCATTTATCTAATATTTTTTAAGTAAAGAATTATAAAAAAAATTTAGAAAAAAAACACATACCTACATCATAATATCTTTAGATAATTATTTAAAAATTATAAAATTATGGATAATTTTTTTTTAAATAAGATAATATAATATTAAGATAATATCGAATTAAATGCCAACTTAATAATTTAAAATCTAAAATTGCATAAAGAAGCCTCACAAACATGGCTCTTATTTTAAAAAAAAAAAAAAAACCCAAATGCAACATCTAATGTTAAACAAACCCACACACATACATCAAGAGAGTGAGAAATTATTCATCTCAAACATAAGTAAGAAAATACGTATATATACGATTGGATGCATATTTATATTTTTCTAATTAAAGAAGTGGTGATGCTTCTTCTTCCCCTCAGTTTCTTCTTCCTCTGTGTTAACTTCCTTCTTCTCATGGTGCTCATGGAAGGCATAGCCTCCAGCTCCCACCCCGGCTGCTGCTGCTACTTCTTCCTCAATCTTATGCCTGTGAGCATGCTCAGGATCCTTCTTAGCTTCGTGCTTCTCGTACTGCCATATATATAACAAATTAATATTACAGAAATATATTTATCTTCATAATTTTTTTCTTTTTTAATATCTGATCAACAGTTAAAATTATGATAAATAATAATCAAAATCAAGTATATATGATATAAATAATATATGTGGTTGTATACCAAGGCGAAGGCACCAGCTGCTACGGCCCCTGCCTCCCCTAAGTGCTCCTTGTGCTTATGCTCCTTCCTCTCCCTGTCATAGTCTACGGCCGTCTCCACGGTAGTCTGCGCGGTGTAGCCGCCGCCATCGCCGGCGGCATAGCCAGTTGTCTCCGAGTAGTAAGCGGCCTCTTGGCCGTAGCCGCCTGACTCTTGGCCGTAGCCGCCTGACTCTTGGCCGTAGCCCTCGGCGGGTCTTTCCTCGTCCTTGCGGTGGTGACCGAAGTGGTGGTGGTGCTTCTCCTCCGACATTGGAGCTTAAATTTGGGTTTGTGGAACAGTTGATGAAAGAAAGACTGGTAGTTTTTTGGTGGTTGTGGTGTGTGGATGATGAAGAAATGGGGAGGGTTATTTATAGGGAAGAAAATAGGAAAAGGGAGAATGGACGGCCGTGATTTGAGGGAATGACGATCGGATCAATTTGCTTAGTGCAGAAGAACTGGTGGAGGGAATAACTGGATAAAAAAAAAAGTAATCCCACATTTTATCAAATAAATTATTTTAAATTTTAAATTTAATTAAAATTTTTAATGGTGCCAAATAATTAAAAAATTACTTTTTTTCTGTGTTACTTCATACGTGTCACATAAAAATGTTATTTAAATTTAAAATTTGAGATCACTTATTAAAATTGTAAAATGTTTCTCAAAAAACAAGTTACACCCTCATTTTAAAAAAAAAAAAATTATTATTCAAAAAAAAATTCTTAAATATTACATTATCTTTTAGTTTTTGGATATTCTCATGAATATTTTAAAATTATTAAATCATTTGAAATCAATATCTCCTTTAAGATCAACCAATATCATCGAATTGAGTATGACTCTGTGTGATAGCATCTGTTATACTAAGAATATCAATGAACCCAATTCTTTAACTCCTGAATATCATAATTTTTTAATTCTGCTTGAAAATTATTGTAGCACGGCATGAATTTAGGACTGGTAAAACTTTGGCGAACTTCTTCTCCATTTGATTAAGATGCGATAATGATTTATAATTTATATTTATTTATTTATTTGAAAATTTTAGTTATTTATTTTTACTCTATTACAATATTTATATTGGTATGGGTTTTAGTTTTTAAATTTAAGGATTTGTGATTTTAATTTTAGTGTTTTGGATTTGAGATTTAAATAAAAGAGCTTATTAGCTAGAGTTTATGCTAGTTGATTATCTTGGTTTGGCTTTAATTAAGTTAATGATGATGAAAAATTGAAAAGAGAATTATGAATGCATCATCATGCTTAATAAAATTATAGATTTTATACTTTATTTTTAAAAAATAATAGAATTTAATTATACCAAACTTTATTTACAAATTAACCCTACTCACCCTAATCATTTTACACCAGTATTTTTTATTCAAAAAATATTTGTTTTATACACTATAGGTAGTTTTTGGCGTAAAATATCGTAATTCTCGTAAAAAAATGAATTAATGTTGAATAGAATTACTCATTTTAGTCTTTAACTTTCACTAACTTCTAGATCACCACAATTTAAAAGAACAGTTAAATATTACTATTGTTTTGAGTAATTGAATTTCTATATATCTCAATTAAATTAATAGTTAGAAAGTGAAGTTCCTAAATATGATTAAAATAATAGTTAAATCTTGTATAAAAAATAATAATGAGAGCCAGTAAAATATGTAAAATTATATGTCTTATAATTTTTAAGAATTTAATATAAAATATGAAATATTATTGAAATATATTATTGTATATGTGATTCTCCCAATCCCTCAAATTGATAAATTTATTAGGAATAATTTGCAAATTTAGAATGAATATTAACTAGAGATTTTTACCCGTATGACACAAAAAACTTCAATATTTACTTATTAGAATACAATATTACATTAACTAAAGTGAGGAAATAAGAATATATGTATATTTTAAATCTAGCTATCTTGAGTGTGAGGATGCAAAAAATTAAAAAATTTTAGTTTTCATTATTTTTTTTTGCAATAAGTAGATAGACTTTTTTTATTTCACTAATTAATGAAACATTAATTAAATTATCACCTTATCTTTGAGATTAGCCATAAAGAGAGAACCTAAATTTTAGTGGTTGATTAGCTAATGTAATTAATAAAGATATTGATTATTAGGGTGCTACAGCTCATCTACTTTTTTTTTTTTTTGAAAAGAGAAGATTATTCTACCTTTAAAATAACAGATATTATCACTTTCTATTTAAAGAAACAAATAAAAAAAAAAGGTTAAATTGATTTTATTCTGAAATTTTCCATAAATATATTGCAGCTTGTAAAATTTTAGCGAAAATTGTGTTGGGTCTTAATATTTGAAACCCATTTCTTGTTGGTCCAGGATTTAAATGTTGTGCTGCGAGGTCCCTAAAGTTTGATTGAACCAAAAAGTCAAATTATTTACCATGAAATTCTTCTTTTTTTTAGCAGCTCTCCGACTATGATCGCTATGAATAAAGTAAGTCATATTATAATAAGACCTTTAATGGAATTCAAGTAAGATTTTGGCGAATAAAATAACTTTATGCTCAATCAATAAGGATGTTTAACTTTTTATACGTAAAATTACTCACATGCAAAGGCACAAAAAATAAACTTGGTACATAACATGAGAAAACTCAAGGACCCAGATGCAATGTAGAAAAAGAACAATTAGTATCCAATAATATATCACGCGTAAGGACCTATATGAAATGTGGACCAGAACGTAGACGCATGAATGCAATTTACCCAAATTATATCCATTTACACGTTTTCGTTCTACCGATCTAGAGCGTCCACCCCTATCGACGGCTAGATTGTGTCGTACGGTTGCCGACCTAGAAGGCGCGACGGCGACTTGATTGGGGATGGGGGGCCCACGCCCCACTTGCACCACAAAATTGGGCACTGGGACGCTGCACTAAGAAAGGAACCAAGAATGGAACCAAACGGTTTCTGTGAGTAATATGATGTTGGTCTCAAGAAAGTGTTGTTACCAACGGTGCGGAAGGATTAGGGAAAATAATAATTAATTATTTATGTTTTTGTCGCGCCAGATCCGTGAGCTCTGCGAGGGGTAGTTGGGCCGGCCCGGAATCCAATCAATTAGATTGCCGGTAGAGAATATCAGTCCGCAGGGAATATACCCCAAGAATATTCGTTTAATCATTTATATTATTATTAGTAATATGTAAATATCAAATAAATTACAATTTTAATTTTTTTTAATGGAATTCTCTTATATTAATATTAATATATCAATCAAATTTAATATTTTTTTATTTTTGAAGTAAAATTTTAAATATAAAATATATAAAAATATCCTCTTCTCTCATTTCACATCTTATATAAGGTTGGCCATTGCAGTGTGACAGCGCGCATAGGACTGCTTGCGCGGCTCGTGCCTCTGGCACACAATATTTGTGTAGCGGCCTTGCGCTGCAATGACAGTCGCGATGCTGATCTGAGATAGGAGGCGGGAGGAAATATTTTTGTTATTTTATAATTAAATATAATTTTTATTTGAAAAAAAATTAAATTAAGTAAAAAAGATTTAGATGAAATTTAACTTCAACAATAGGAGCTTATTTAAAGGTTTTTTAAATTATAAAACTATTTGATATTATTTTAAATTTGAGAGACTTGGAATGATATTTATCCTTTTTATTTTTATTATTTTCTAATGATTATTTGCATCTAAATCAGTCTTTTTAACACTTCACGGGGAGCTCAGACTTTTGACAGGGAATTAGTTCTTCTGTTAGCAACTTTAACATTAGAGCATTTAATATATTACACGCAAAAAAATTTATTTAAATCAAGGAAAAATGATTAATTACTGGATTTTGCCATGTACAAAGAGGAAGAGGGAGACCAAAGAAGACATGGCAAGAAACTTAAGGAGTGATCTTAGTTACTTAAACTTAGATAAGAATTTGGTAACTGATAGAGCACAATGGAAACAAAGGATTTCATGTAGCCGATCCCACCTAGTGGGATTAAGCTTGGTTGTTGTTGTTGTTGTTGTGTAAGAAAAATGACGTGATAATGAGCCAATTTTGAGCAAGTTTGCCTCAAGCTCAACTCAAATGCAAAGTTTTCGAGTTCAAACTTGCTAAAAACTAGTTTGATTTCAATATATTTTCAACCTTAATTTTTTATTTAGATATTCATTTGTATTATAAAATATATTATATATATTTTTTTAAAACTTACATACATTATATGTAAATCTTTTTAATATATATCTTATATAACATATTAATGTAAATAAAATATTTTAATATATATTTTAGAAAGCTTGGCATAGGTATTATTATACAAATATCAAGACAATTATGAGTTTGAATTAATTTTATTTTGAACAAATTTGATTTAAAGTTATATGAAAATTGAATTAAGTTCAAATAGAATAAAATACAAATGACTTTTAAACAAGTTCCAAGTTTCAATTATTTTTCTCGCCCTTATACAAGAGGAATGAAAATAATGAAAAACAATATTAGTGGTTCACTCTAACTAGGGTATACAAAGCTAAATTCTTCATGTTTTTATAAAGAACCTCTTTTAACTTCTCTAAAAACATCTTCTTTAACTTCTAATATTGTGGTAGGATACGACCTTTTTTTTTATCTCAAAGAGGTCTCGTATTTAGAGATAAGCGTCGGGTGTAATTGTGTATGACTAAAACATTGAAAGGTCCGGAGACCTTTCTTGATTCTTTCGAAGCTTATCAAGATTGCGGTGCGAAGATGCTGATGAGATGATGCAGATTAGTTTCTTGAAAAGAAAATAATTTAAATTCTTTTCTATACTTTAGAAGATAGCTTTTTCTTTAGAAGACAAATGATTTAGTTTTTCTCTCTTTATTGCCACTTTGAGAATTTGTGATGTTATTACTCTGTAAATATTGATGAATTTTCATATGTATTACGTACAATTTGACATTTTTTTGTACGCTTGCTTTAGTTCTAATAAATGTTAGACTTTTGTTATGTGTTAATTCAACAATCAACGCAAGCGTAATATCAAAGAAAATTTTCATTATGCAAAGCAAAAGCATGATTGTGTGGTCCATTAGATCAATGTTAAAATATTGCCTACTAACAATCCTGAGAATTTAGGTTTGCAATTTATGGCAAAGAAACAAAATCCCTCTCACACGAAATTAAAGTAATTTGATTTACGACGTAGATTCATTTCAGCATTTTCTAACTTAAGACATATAATAATAATATTAAAATTTAGAGAGCCCATTTGCGTTAAGCCTATCTCTCCTAAAACCTAATCTCCAATTGCACCTTTGAATTAGCTAGCTAGATGACTTCCTTTGCAACTTTTTAGTAGGGACATTATGAATATGTTCTTCCACCATTAGGAATTCTCATCTTGACACAAAAAGGTGATTATTATGCCGCACCACGTCCAAGCTCTTGAAATCATGAGATGCTCTGTCACTGCTATGAAATCCTTTCTAGAATCGAACAAATTCATTGTCTGTCTCTCGGAGTATATATGCAAAGCTACTCACTTAGAATAGAATATTATAAGACTTAAAGAATAATGTGAATATATGCCACTTAGAACAAATAAAGAAGGAACATTATGGTTAAAAAAATTGGAAAAAAAATGGAAAGAAAATATTATTAAAATATGGTGCATAATGCTTGACTTTAAAATATTGAGATAAGATTACCGGATACGATATTGTGTTATGGCTTAGCTTATATTCTTTTTTTCAATTAATTACTGTAATATTTTATAGTTAATCTCTAATTGCACTTTGATTCACAATTTTAAAAACTTTTTGATAAATTCATAATTAACATATAGTCTTCTTTTTTTTTTTCGAATTTCACTTGCATTTCTTATACATATTGTGTGAAGTCAAAAGTATCAATTCTCCCAAAATCTCAATATTGTTTAATCCGTGTGTGCATC